>CALYLW010000145.1:0-180375 GCA_944989445.1 Ampullaceana balthica | reverse complement strand
TACTTTACTCTCTCTGATGATATACTTTTACTTTACTCTCTCTCATGATATACTCTTACTTTACTCTCTGATGATATACTTTTACTTTACTCTCTCTGATGATATACTTTTACTTTACTCTCTCTGATGATATACTCTTACTTTACTTTGCTCCTTCAGTTAAAAACCTCTCCCAAAAACCCCACCAAGAAGACGGCCGAGGCGGGCATTGACGTGATTCCAATGAACTGGATCCTGGAGCACCAAGAAACATCTGGACAAAAAAATTGTAAGTAGGTCACTACAAAGACTGTCAACCAATCGCCACAGAGGGTCAACAGTCTGGGACAGGAAGATCATTTCTGTCTGTTACTTTGTGAGCATCAGAACAAAGTGTTCAGAGTGGCAGATTAGATGTGGTTTGCAGCTAGTTTCCAGCAGTTTGAATGTAGGCTGCCTTAAAAAAGAAAAATATGATCTCATTGTATCAATTTTAAATTTTATTTAATAAACTAAAAGGATATGCTAATAAAACATAACTGTATCTTTCTAAAACACAATTATTTGCACATAAAAGATGTTGTGATATCAAAATAACATGTGCTGTTCTGTTCTGTTCTGTTTACCAACAGCCCAAATCCCCAAACTTCAAGCATTTTCCACATCCATGTCTATGGTGCATATTGAGAGCAACGCCTCAGCAGAAGTAGAGATTGATTACCTCCCCTTCAGTGTTGAGGACCGTCAGTGCTCAGTCATATTTCTGGATGAAAACATTGGAGAGTTCCTTTGTTCTATAGAAGCAACTGCTTTACAGCCATTGCCATCTTACCTGCCTTACGTGCCCAACAAAAATAGTGCAAGGATTAGTAGCACCGCAGCGGCAGGTAAGCTTAGCGTTTGTTACGCCACCTGTTGGTGAGTTCAAAGGTCAGGTTAAAATTAAGTTAACATAAAAATATCCAACCATTAGTCAAGAGGAGTTTGCCTTGAACTTTGCAAAAACCTTAATTCTTCTTTAACCTGTGCTCAGATTTCTATTCCAAATTACCAAAATAAATTTTAAAAGCTGTGTACAAAAACTTAGAATAATATTTGTAGAAGAAAAACAGTTTTTTTATTAAAATAACACTCACAAGCACACATTTTTATGGTGGTAAAAAATTGGAAAATAGTGAATTGATAACTAATATATTTAAAAAATATGAAAACAATTTGTGAAAACAATTTTAAAGGGAAGTTGACTAAACTTATTTTGCATGTTATTTTCATTGCTATAACTATAAATATTTCAAGAATTGATTGTTGACTATTGCTATAAATATTTCAAGAATTGATTGTTGACTATCGTTGATCAGAGTCTGGCCGTGGTCTGTTCGGAGGGGATTCAAGGGTCATCTACTGGAGGTGTGAGGCTGGCTTGACCCTCAAGGAGATCCTGCAGATACCAGTGGTTAACATTGCCAAAGAAAGGGCTCTAATTATGGCCTCCCAGCAGGTCAGAGAATGTTTTCATTTTATTTCATTCTTTCTTTTAGGCTTATGCTACAGTTACAAGAATAATTTAAACAATATTTAGACAAATATCTTAGATGTAAAAATAACTTTTGTTTGATCTCAACTTTTAGACAAATATCTTAGATATTAAGATAAATTTTGTTTGATCTCAATTTTTAGACAAATATCTCAGATGTTAAGATAACTTTTGTTTGATCTCAACTTACTGTCAATAATTTCTCACTACCAGAACATGAGTGACCTTGAGTTACAAAGACGTCAGGTCACAGGGACGTTGATGAGTTGCACTGTTACGTCACAGACCATTAAAAAACTCTCCAATAATCCTATGGCTGCTGTCTCCATTGCGAAGGTTTATTTTTGTTTTTGTGTTGACTTAAACAAAAAATAATTTCCTGATCTTCATTTTTACCATATCTAAATTATCACTATAATTTTTATTAAATTAGGAAGTGAATTATTTTGAATATGTTGGCTGACTTTAGACTAGAGAAATACTAGGATGTCTTTTGTTAAAAATGTACTAGAGAAATACTAGGATGTCTTTTGTTAAAAATGTACTAGAGAAATACTAGGATGTCTTTTGTTAAAAATGTACTAGAGAAATACTAGGATGTCTTTTGTTAAAAATGTACTAGGATGTCTTTTGTAAAAAATGTACTAGAGAAATACTAGGATGTCTTTTGTTAAAAATGTACTAGAGAAATACTAGGATGTCTTTTGTTAAAAATGTACTAGAGAAATAATAGGATGTCTTTTGTTGAAAATGTACTAGAGAAATACTAGGATGTCTTTTGTTGAAAATGTACTAGAGAAATACTAGGATGTCTTTTGTTAAAAATGTACTAGAGAAATACTAGGATGTCTTTTGTTAAAAATGTACTAGAGAAATACTAGGATGTCTTTTGTTAAAAATGTACTAGAGAAATACTAGGATGTCTTTTGTTAAAAATGTACTAGAGAAATACTAGGATGTCTTTTGTTAAAAATGTACTAGAGAAATACTAGGATGTCTTTTGTTAAAAATGTACTAGAGAAATACTAGGATGTCTTTTGTTAAAAATGTACTAGAGAAATACTAGGATGTCTTTTGTTAAAAATGTACTAGAGAAATACTAGGATGTCTTTTGTTAAAAATGTACTAGAGAAATACTAGGATGTCTTTTGTTAAAAATGTACTAGAGAAATACTAGGATGTCTTTTGTTAAAAATGTACTAGAGAAATACTAGGATGTCTTTTGTTAAAAATGTACTAGAGAAATACTAGGATGTCTTTTGTTAAAAATGTACTAGAGAAATACTAGGATGTCTTTTGTTAAAAATGTACTAGAGAAATACTAGGATGTCTTTTGTTAAAAATGTACTAGAGAAATACTAGGATGTCTTTTGTTAAAAATGTACTAGAGAAATACTAGGATGTCTTTTGTTAAAAATGTACTAGAGAAATACTAGGATGTCTTTTGTTAAAAATGTACTAGAGAAATACTAGGATGTCTTTTGTTAAAAATGTACTAGAGAAATACTAGGATGTCTTTTGTTAAAAATGTACTAGAGAAATACTAGGATGTCTTTTGTTAAATATGTACTAGAGAAATTCTAGGATGTCTTTTGTTAAAAATGTACTAGAGAAATACTAGGATGTCTTTTGTTGAAAATGTACTAGAGAAATACTAGGATGTCTTTTGTTGAAAATGTACTAGAGAAATACTAGGATGTCTTTTGTTAAAAATGTACTAGAGAAATACTAGGATGTCTTTTGTTAAAAATGTACTAGAGAAATACTAGGATGTCTTTTGTTAAAAATGTACTAGAGAAATACTAGGATGTCTTTTGTTGAAAATGTACTAGAGAAATACTAGGATGTCTTTTGTTGAAAATGTACTAGAGAAATACTAGGATGTCTTTTGTTAAAAATGTTCTAATAGTAGGATGTTTTCTTAGTTAAAATGCCTGGACCTACTTATGTGTTGAAAATGATTACAAAGCAGAATGTAGTTGAAACAACAATTATGTTCATCTGATATTGGGATCAATAGACGAACCTCGTTTGAATTTATTTTGATGAAATTTTGTAGGTTGAAGGATAAATGGTCAGCCGTCCAGCCACTAAATAGTATTGTGAGAGATTTTAATTTGAGTTGCTATCAAAAAAGATTAGCACTATTAGGCTCAGCTACATAGAATTTGTAAATGTTTAAAATTTAATGTGGATTAGTTGTAATATAAGTATGCTTTAAAAAAGAGGGACATGTTTCAACTAGCTGTTCTTATACACATAAAAAATTAACCGTGCCACTCTTGGGTATATTTGCCAATACTTGTCCATGTCCAGGCCATTGGTCCGGTGGCTGATGTGTACAGAGTAGAAGTTGATTCTTGTGTATATTTCCAATACTTGTCCATGTCCAGGCCATTGGTCCGGTGGCTGATGTGTACAGAGTAGAAGTTGATTCTTGTGTATATTTGCAATACTTGTCCATGTCCAGGCCATTGGTCCGGTGGCTGATGTGTACAGAGTAGAAGTGGATTCTGAACAGTTCAAGGTGCCCAACCTTTTGGTGATGCCAAGCTCTGATGAGAGGAAGAAATGCAGAGCTCTTGATGCAACCAATTGTAAGTTGCTGCTTAGTGGTTTATGATTGGTGGACCCAGTGAGTCAATAGATATAAGGCATTTTTTATTGTTTGGCACAGTATGTCAGTAAAATTAGGGCTTTTTTTATTGGTGGACCCAGAAAATAACTAAATAAAAGGCATTTTTTGATTGGTGAGTTAAAAGAAACCAATAGTAATGCTTGGACCTATTGGGTCTCAAGAAAGTTGTTTTCTGATTGGTTAACGATGTAGATTTAAGCCCCACAAGTCAATGTAAAATTGAATCAAATAAACCAATAGTTACCACCTGATTCTACAAACTCATTCACATTTAAGTTCTACCTAATTTTATTAGCCTTGGGCTTATGATTGAAAGGTTTTAAAACATTTATTTACAGCTTCTGTTGATAAGGAAACTGAAGGATTCGCTTTGCTACCTGTAGAGTTCAAGGCCAAGGAACCTGGTCACTACCCGGCTACCATAACATTACGGGCAATCGATGACATACGTGTCTATCGTATTGAGTGTACAGTCAATAGAGAGGGCAGCTTTGCAGAGTTTGAATTCAGTGCACCGGTCAATCATACGGTCACACAGGACATCCCCATTGTAAGTTTGTTGTTAGATACCGCTCTTTGATATAATTTAATGTTAGTTTAATTTGTTAGATACAACTCTTTGATATAATTTAATGTTAGTTTAATTTGTTAGATACAACTCTTTGATATAATTTAATGTTAGTTTAATTTGTTAGATACAACTCTTTGATATAATTTAATGTTAGTTTAATTTGTTAGATACAACTCTTTGATATAATTTAATGTTAGTTTAATTTGTTAGATACCACTCTTTGATATAATTTAATGTTAGTTTAATTTGTTAGATACAACTCTTTGATATAATTTAATGTTAGTTTAATTTGTTAGATACAACTCTTTGATATAATTTAATGTTAGTTTAATTTGTTAGATACCACTCTTTGATATAATTTAATGTTAGTTTAATTTGTTAGATACAACTCTTTGATATAATTTAATGTTAGTTTAATTTGTTAGATACCACTCTTTGATATAATTTAATGTTAGTTTAATTTGTTAGATACAACTCTTTGATATAATTTAATGTTAGTTTAATTTGTTAGATACCACTCTTTGATATAATTTAATGTTAGTTTAATTTGTTAGATACAACTCTTTGATATAATTTAATGTTAGTTTAATTTGTTAGATACAACTCTTTGATATAATTTAATGTTAGTTTAATTTGTTAGATACAACTCTTTGATATAATTTAATGTTAGTTTAATTTGTTAGATACAACTCTTTGATATAATTTAATGTTAGTTTAATTTGTTAGATACCACTCTTTGATATAATTTAATGTTAGTTTAATTTGTTAGATACAACTCTTTGATATAATTTCATCATCATCATCATCATTTGTCCTTTGAGTTCCTTGTGGAACATAGGGCCTCTGTCAAAGCTCGCCACTCTCCACAGTCCCTTGCCAGTCGCTTCAGTTCTTCCCAGCTCTTCCCAGTCCTTCCAGCCTCGTCCAACATGCCCCGTCTCCATGTACGCTTGGGTCTTCCTCGTTGTCGTTTTCCCTGGGGGTTCCAATCTAAGGCCTGCCTAGCCCTGCTGTTATCTTTCCTGAGGGTGTGTCCAATCCATCTCCACTTTTTTTCCATGATTTGTTGTTCTACTGTTCTTTGTCCACACCTCTCCCACAGCTTGGAGTTTTCGACCTTATCGAACCATTTTATTTTCAGAATATTTCTGAGGCATCTGTTAACAAAGATACCACTCTTTGATATAATTTAATGTTAGTTTAATTTGTTAGATACAACTCTTTGATATAATTTAATGTTAGTTTAATTTGTTGTTAGATAGGTCTCTGTGTTGTCAGTCGGATTTGTCAAAAGCTACATTCCAGCTTTTATTATGCTAAATTTTCAAAAGATCTTTCAAAATAAAAATCTTAAATAATCAAAACAATAATAATTTTAATTCTTACATTTAAATAGCAGACTTATTTTACATAAAATAATTCCCAGGAAATGAATAATCTTTGAGAGAAATTAGGCTTGAAATTCAGTTGACCACCGATTTCCTCAAATCGTTTCATTCATTTTTACATTTAATTAAAAGGAAAAACTGAGATGATGATTCAATGGTGATATAATTGGTTAACAATCAAGCATAGAGCAGAATGTGCTCCCATTGTTGACTGTCTGCTCTAATGTGTTCCCATTGTTGACTGTCTGCTCTAATGTGTTCCCATTGTTGACTGTCTGCTCTAATGTGTTCCCATTGTTGAC
Organism: Ampullaceana balthica; assembly: GCA_944989445.1. Classification (NCBI taxonomy): domain Eukaryota; kingdom Metazoa; phylum Mollusca; class Gastropoda; family Lymnaeidae; genus Ampullaceana; species Ampullaceana balthica. The sequence goes on along the minus strand of CALYLW010000145.1, from coordinate 173,963 downwards.
TGTCTGCTCTAATGTGCTCCCATTGTTGGCTGTCTGCTCTAATGTGTTCCCATTGTTGACTGTCTGCTCTAATGTGTTCCCATTGTTGACTGTCTGCTCTAATGTGTTCCCATTGTTGACTGTCTGCTCTAATGTGTTCCCATTGTTGACTGTCTGCTCTAATGTGTTCCCATTGTTGACTGTCTGCTCTAATGTGCTCCCATTGTTGACTGTCTGCTCTAATGTGTTCCCATTGTTGACTGTCTGCTCTAATGTGTTCCCATTGTTGACTGTCTGCTCTAATGTGCTCCCATTGTTGACTGTCTGCTCTAATGTGTTCCCATTGTTGACTGTCTGCTCTAATGTGTTCCCATTGTTGACTGTCTGCTCTAATGTGTTCCCATTGTTGACTGTCTGCTCTAATGTGTTCCCATTGTTGACTGTCTGCTCTAATGTGTTCCCATTGTTGACTGTCTGCTCTAATGTGTTCCCATTGTTGACTGTCTGCTCTAATGTGCTCCCATTGTTGACTGTCTGCTCTAATGTGTTCCCATTGTTGGCTGTCTGCTCTAATGTGTTCCCATTGTTGACTGACTGTCTGCTCTAATGTGTTCCCATTGTTGGCTGTCTGCTCTAATGTGTTCCCATTGTTGACTGACTGTCTGCTCTAATGTGTTCCCATTGTTGACTGTCTGCTCTAATGTGTTCCCATTGTTGACTGACTGTCTGCTCTAATGTGTTCCCATTGTTGATGACTGTCTGCTCTAATGTGTTCCCATTGTTGACTGTCTGCTCTAATGTGTTCCCATTGTTGACTGTCTGCTCTAATGTGCTCCCATTGTTGGCTGACTGTCTGCTCTAATGTGTTCCCATTGTTGACTGTCTGCTCTAATGTGTTCCCATTGTTGACTGTCTGCTCTAATGTGTTCCCATTGTTGACTGTCTGCTCTAATGTGTTCCCATTGTTGACTGTCTGCTCTAATGTGTTCCCATTGTTGACTGTCTGCTCTAATGTGTTCCCATTGTTGACTGTCTGCTCTAATGTGTTCCCATTGTTGTGACTGTCTGCTCTAATGTGTTCCCATTGTTGACTGTCTGCTCTAATGTGTTCCCATTGTTGACTGTCTGCTCTAATGTGCTCCCATTGTTGACTGTCTGCTCTAATGTGCTCCCATTGTTGACTGTCTGCTCTAATGTGTTCCCATTGTTGACTGTCTGCTCTAATGTGTTCCCATTGTTGACTGTCTGCTCTAATGTGTTCCCATTGTTGACTGTCTGCTCTAATGTGCTCCCATTGTTGACTGTCTGCTCTAATGTGTTCCCATTGTTGACTGTCTGCTCTAATGTGCTCCCATTGTTGACTGTCTGCTCTAATGTGTTCCCATTGTTGACTGTCTGCTCTAATGTGTTCCCATTGTTGACTGTCTGCTCTAATGTGCTCCCATTGTTGACTGTCTGCTCTAATGTGCTCCCATTGTTGACTGTCTGCTCTAATGTGCTCCCATTGTTGACTGTCTGCTCTAATGTGTTCCCATTGTTGACTGTCTGCTCTAATGTGTCCCATTGTTGACTGTCTGCTCTAATGTGCTCCCATTGTTGACTGTCTGCTCTAATGTGTTCCCATTGTTGACTGTCTGCTCTAATGTGTTCCCATTGTTGACTGTCTGCTCTAATGTGTCCCATTGTTGACTGTCTGCTCTAATGTGTCCCATTGTTGGCTGTCTGCTCTAATGTGTCCCATTGTTGACTGTCTGCTCTAATGTGTTCCCATTGTTGACTGTCTGCTCTAATGTGTTCCCATTGTTGACTGTCTGCTCTAATGTGTTCCCATTGTTGACTGTCTGCTCTAATGTGTTCCCATTGTTGGCTGTCTGCTCTAATGTGTTCCCATTGTTGGCTGTCTGCTCTAATGTGCTCCCATTGTTGACTGTCTGCTCTAATGTGTTCCCATTGTTGACTGTCTGCTCTAATGTGCTCCCATTGTTGGCTGTCTGCTCTAATGTGCTCCCATTGTTGGCTGTCTGCTCTAATGTGCTCCCATTGTTGTGACTGTCTGCTCTAATGTGTTCCCATTGTTGGGACTGTCTGCTCTAATGTGTTCCCATTGTTGACTGTCTGCTCTAATGTGTTCCCATTGTTGACTGTCTGCTCTAATGTGTTCCCATTGTTGACTGTCTGCTCTAATGTGCTCCCATTGTTGGCTGTCTGCTCTAATGTGTTCCCATTGTTGGCTGACTGTCTGCTCTAATGTGTTCCCATTGTTGACTGTCTGCTCTAATGTGCTCCCATTGTTGACTGTCTGCTCTAATGTGTTCCCATTGTTGGCTGACTGTCTGCTCTAATGTGTTCCCATTGTTGACTGTCTGCTCTAATGTGTTCCCATTGTTGACTGTCTGCTCTAATGTGTTCCCATTGTTGACTGTCTGCTCTAATGTGTTCCCATTGTTGACTGTCTGCTCTAATGTGTTCCCATTGTTGACTGTCTGCTCTAATGTGTTCCCATTGTTGACTGTCTGCTCTAATGTGCTCCCATTGTTGGCTGTCTGCTCTAATGTGTTCCCATTGTTGGCTGTCTGCTCTAATGTGCTCCCATTGTTGACTGTCTGCTCTAATGTGTTCCCATTGTTGGCTGTCTGCTCTAATGTGTTCCCATTGTTGACTGTCTGCTCTAATGTGTTCCCATTGTTGACTGTCTGCTCTAATGTGTTCCCATTGTTGACTGTCTGCTCTAATGTGCTCCCATTGTTGACTGTCTGCTCTAATGTGCTCCCATTGTTGGCTGTCTGCTCTAATGTGCTCCCATTGTTGGACTGTCTGCTCTAATGTGTTCCCATTGTTGGCTGTCTGCTCTAATGTGCTCCCATTGTTGACTGTCTGCTCTAATGTGTTCCCATTGTTGGCTGTCTGCTCTAATGTGCTCCCATTGTTGACTGTCTGCTCTAATGTGCTCCCATTGTTGGCTGTCTGCTCTAATGTGTTCCCATTGTTGACTGTCTGCTCTAATGTGTTCCCATTGTTGACTGTCTGCTCTAATGTGCTCCCATTGTTGACTGTCTGCTCTAATGTGCTCCCATTGTTGGCTGTCTGCTCTAATGTGTTCCCATTGTTGACTGTCTGCTCTAATGTGTTCCCATTGTTGACTGTCTGCTCTAATGTGTTCCCATTGTTGACTGTCTGCTCTAATGTGTTCCCATTGTTGGCTGACTGTCTGCTCTAATGTGTTCCCATTGTTGACTGTCTGCTCTAATGTGCTCCCATTGTTGGCTGTCTGCTCTAATGTGTTCCCATTGTTGGCTGTCTGCTCTAATGTGCTCCCATTGTTGACTGTCTGCTCTAATGTGTTCCCATTGTTGGCTGTCTGCTCTAATGTGTTCCCATTGTTGACTGTCTGCTCTAATGTGTTCCCATTGTTGACTGTCTGCTCTAATGTGTTCCCATTGTTGACTGTCTGCTCTAATGTGCTCCCATTGTTGACTGTCTGCTCTAATGTGCTCCCATTGTTGACTGTCTGCTCTAATGTGCTCCCATTGTTGGCTGTCTGCTCTAATGTGCTCCCATTGTTGCTGACTGTCTGCTCTAATGTGTTCCCATTGTTGGCTGTCTGCTCTAATGTGTTCCCATTGTTGACTGTCTGCTCTAATGTGCTCCCATTGTTGACTGTCTGCTCTAATGTGTTCCCATTGTTGACTGTCTGCTCTAATGTGCTCCCATTGTTGGCTGTCTGCTCTAATGTGCTCCCATTGTTGGCTGTCTGCTCTAATGTGCTCCCATTGTTGACTGTCTGCTCTAATGTGTTCCCATTGTTGACTGTCTGCTCTAATGTGTTCCCATTGTTGACTGTCTGCTCTAATGTGTTCCCATTGTTGACTGTCTGCTCTAATGTGTTCCCATTGTTGACTGTCTGCTCTAATGTGTTCCCATTGTTGACTGTCTGCTCTAATGTGTTCCCATTGTTGACTGTCTGCTCTAATGTGTTCCCATTGTTGACTGTCTGCTCTAATGTGCTCCCATTGTTGGCTGTCTGCTCTAATGTGTTCCCATTGTTGACTGTCTGCTCTAATGTGTTCCCATTGTTGACTGTCTGCTCTAATGTGCTCCCATTGTTGACTGTCTGCTCTAATGTGCTCCCATTGTTGACTGTCTGCTCTAATGTGTTCCCATTGTTGGCTGTCTGCTCTAATGTGTTCCCATTGTTGACTGTCTGCTCTAATGTGTCCCATTGTTGGCTGTCTGCTCTAATGTGTTCCCATTGTTGGCTGTCTGCTCTAATGTGTTCCCATTGTTGACTGACTGTCTGCTCTAATGTGTTCCCATTGTTGACTGTCTGCTCTAATGTGTTCCCATTGTTGGCTGTCTGCTCTAATGTGTTCCCATTGTTGACTGTCTGCTCTAATGTGTTCCCATTGTTGACTGTCTGCTCTAATGTGCTCCCATTGTTGACTGTCTGCTCTAATGTGTTCCCATTGTTGACTGTCTGCTCTAATGTGTTCCCATTGTTGGCTGTCTGCTCTAATGTGTTCCCATTGTTGACTGTCTGCTCTAATGTGTTCCCATTGTTGACTGTCTGCTCTAATGTGTTCCCATTGTTGACTGTCTGCTCTAATGTGTTCCCATTGTTGACTGTCTGCTCTAATGTGTTCCCATTGTTGACTGTCTGCTCTAATGTGTTCCCATTGTTGACTGTCTGCTCTAATGTGTTCCCATTGTTGGCTGTCTGCTCTAATGTGCTCCCATTGTTGACTGTCTGCTCTAATGTGTTCCCATTGTTGACTGTCTGCTCTAATGTGTTCCCATTGTTGACTGTCTGCTCTAATGTGTTCCCATTGTTGCTGTCTGCTCTAATGTGTCCCATTGTTGACTGTCTGCTCTAATGTGTTCCCATTGTTGGCTGTCTGCTCTAATGTGTTCCCATTGTTGACTGTCTGCTCTAATGTGCTCCCATTGTTGACTGTCTGCTCTAATGTGTTCCCATTGTTGGCTGTCTGCTCTAATGTGCTCCCATTGTTGACTGTCTGCTCTAATGTGTTCCCATTGTTGACTGTCTGCTCTAATGTGCTCCCATTGTTGACTGTCTGCTCTAATGTGTTCCCATTGTTGGCTGACTGTCTGCTCTAATGTGTTCCCATTGTTGACTGTCTGCTCTAATGTGCTCCCATTGTTGACTGTCTGCTCTAATGTGTTCCCATTGTTGGCTGTCTGCTCTAATGTGTTCCCATTGTTGACTGTCTGCTCTAATGTGTTCCCATTGTTGGCTGTCTGCTCTAATGTGTTCCCATTGTTGACTGTCTGCTCTAATGTGCTCCCATTGTTGACTGTCTGCTCTAATGTGTTCCCATTGTTGACTGTCTGCTCTAATGTGTTCCCATTGTTGACTGTCTGCTCTAATGTGTTCCCATTGTTGACTGTCTGCTCTAATGTGCTCCCATTGTTGACTGTCTGCTCTAATGTGTTCCCATTGTTGACTGTCTGCTCTAATGTGTTCCCATTGTTGACTGTCTGCTCTAATGTGTTCCCATTGTTGGCTGTCTGCTCTAATGTGTTCCCATTGTTGACTGTCTGCTCTAATGTGTTCCCATTGTTGACTGTCTGCTCTAATGTGTTCCCATTGTTGACTGTCTGCTCTAATGTGTTCCCATTGTTGACTGTCTGCTCTAATGTGTTCCCATTGTTGGCTGTCTGCTCTAATGTGTTCCCATTGTTGACTGTCTGCTCTAATGTGTTCCCATTGTTGGCTGTCTGCTCTAATGTGTTCCCATTGTTGGCTGTCTGCTCTAATGTGTTCCCATTGTTGACTGTCTGCTCTAATGTGTTCCCATTGTTGACTGTCTGCTCTAATGTGTTCCCATTGTTGACTGTCTGCTCTAATGTGTTCCCATTGTTGACTGTCTGCTCTAATGTGTTCCCATTGTTGACTGTCTGCTCTAATGTGTTCCCATTGTTGACTGTCTGCTCTAATGTGTTCCCATTGTTGACTGTCTGCTCTAATGTGTTCCCATTGTTGGCTGTCTGCTCTAATGTGTTCCCATTGTTGACTGTCTGCTCTAATGTGTTCCCATTGTTGACTGTCTGCTCTAATGTGCTCCCATTGTTGACTGTCTGCTCTAATGTGTTCCCATTGTTGACTGTCTGCTCTAATGTGTTCCCATTGTTGACTGTCTGCTCTAATGTGTTCCCATTGTTGACTGTCTGCTCTAATGTGCTCCCATTGTTGACTGTCTGCTCTAATGTGCTCCCATTGTTGACTGTCTGCTCTAATGTGTTCCCATTGTTGACTGTCTGCTCTAATGTGTTCCCATTGTTGACTGTCTGCTCTAATGTGTTCCCATTGTTGACTGTCTGCTCTAATGTGTTCCCATTGTTGACTGTCTGCTCTAATGTGTTCCCATTGTTGACTGTCTGCTCTAATGTGTTCCCATTGTTGACTGTCTGCTCTAATGTGTTCCCATTGTTGACTGTCTGCTCTAATGTGTTCCCATTGTTGACTGTCTGCTCTAATGTGTTCCCATTGTTGACTGACTGTCTGCTCTAATGTGTTCCCATTGTTGACTGTCTGCTCTAATGTGTTCCCATTGTTGACTGTCTGCTCTAATGTGCTCCCATTGTTGACTGTCTGCTCTAATGTGCTCCCATTGTTGACTGTCTGCTCTAATGTGTTCCCATTGTTGGCTGTCTGCTCTAATGTGTTCCCATTGTTGACTGTCTGCTCTAATGTGTTCCCATTGTTGGCTGTCTGCTCTAATGTGTTCCCATTGTTGACTGTCTGCTCTAATGTGTTCCCATTGTTGGCTGTCTGCTCTAATGTGTTCCCATTGTTGACTGACTGTCTGCTCTAATGTGTTCCCATTGTTGACTGTCTGCTCTAATGTGTTCCCATTGTTGGCTGCTCTAATGTGTTCCCATTGTTGACTGTCTGCTCTAATGTGTTCCCATTGTTGGCTGTCTGCTCTAATGTGTTCCCATTGTTGACTGACTGTCTGCTCTAATGTGTTCCCATTGTTGACTGTCTGCTCTAATGTGTTCCCATTGTTGACTGACTGTCTGCTCTAATGTGTTCCCATTGTTGATGACTGTCTGCTCTAATGTGTTCCCATTGTTGGCTGTCTGCTCTAATGTGCTCCCATTGTTGACTGTCTGCTCTAATGTGTTCCCATTGTTGGCTGTCTGCTCTAATGTGTTCCCATTGTTGGCTGTCTGCTCTAATGTGTTCCCATTGCTGACTGTCTGCTCTAATGTGTTCCCATTGTTGACTGTCTGCTCTAATGTGTTCCCATTGCTGACTGTCTGCTCTAATGTGTTCCCATTGTTGGCTGTCTGCTCTAATGTGTTCCCATTGTTGACTGTCTGCTCTAATGTGCTCCCATTGTTGGCTGTCTGCTCTAATGTGCTCCCATTGCTGACTGTCTGCTCTAATGTGTTCCCATTGTTGACTGACTGTCTGCTCTAATGTGTTCCCATTGTTGACTGTCTGCTCTAATGTGCTCCCATTGTTGGCTGTCTGCTCTAATGTGTTCCCATTGTTGACTGACTGTCTGCTCTAATGTGTTCCCATTGTTGACTGTCTGCTCTAATGTGCTCCCATTGTTGGCTGTCTGCTCTAATGTGTTCCCATTGTTGACTGACTGTCTGCTCTAATGTGTTCCCATTGTTGACTGTCTGCTCTAATGTGCTCCCATTGTTGACTGTCTGCTCTAATGTGCTCCCATTGCTGACTGTCTGCTCTAATGTGTTCCCATTGTTGACTGTCTGCTCTAATGTGTTCCCATTGTTGACTGACTGTCTGCTCTAATGTGTTCCCATTGTTGACTGTCTGCTCTAATGTGCTCCCATTGTTGACTGTCTGCTCTAATGTGCTCCCATTGTTGACTGTCTGCTCTAATGTGCTCCCATTGCTGACTGTCTGCTCTAATGTGTTCCCATTGTTGGCTGTCTGCTCTAATGTGTTCCCATTGTTGGCTGTCTGCTCTAATGTGTTCCCATTGCTGACTGTCTGCTCTAATGTGTTCCCATTGTTGACTGTCTGCTCTAATGTGTTCCCATTGCTGACTGTCTGCTCTAATGTGTTCCCATTGTTGGCTGTCTGCTCTAATGTGTTCCCATTGTTGACTGTCTGCTCTAATGTGCTCCCATTGTTGGCTGTCTGCTCTAATGTGCTCCCATTGCTGACTGTCTGCTCTAATGTGTTCCCATTGTTGACTGACTGTCTGCTCTAATGTGTTCCCATTGTTGACTGTCTGCTCTAATGTGCTCCCATTGTTGGCTGTCTGCTCTAATGTGTTCCCATTGTTGACTGACTGTCTGCTCTAATGTGTTCCCATTGTTGACTGTCTGCTCTAATGTGCTCCCATTGTTGGCTGTCTGCTCTAATGTGTTCCCATTGTTGACTGACTGTCTGCTCTAATGTGTTCCCATTGTTGACTGTCTGCTCTAATGTGCTCCCATTGTTGACTGTCTGCTCTAATGTGCTCCCATTGCTGACTGTCTGCTCTAATGTGTTCCCATTGTTGACTGACTGTCTGCTCTAATGTGTTCCCATTGTTGACTGTCTGCTCTAATGTGCTCCCATTGTTGGCTGTCTGCTCTAATGTGTTCCCATTGTTGACTGACTGTCTGCTCTAATGTGTTCCCATTGTTGACTGACTGTCTGCTCTAATGTGTTCCCATTGTTGACTGACTGTCTGCTCTAATGTGTTCCCATTGTTGACTGTCTGCTCTAATGTGTTCCCATTGTTGACTGTCTGCTCTAATGTGCTCCCATTGTTGGCTGACTGTCTGCTCTAATGTGTTCCCATTGTTGACTGTCTGCTCTAATGTGCTCCCATTGTTGACTGTCTGCTCTAATGTGTTCCCATTGTTGGCTGTCTGCTCTAATGTGTTCCCATTGTTGGCTGTCTGCTCTAATGTGTTCCCATTGTTGGCTGACTGTCTGCTCTAATGTGTTCCCATTGTTGGCTGTCTGCTCTAATGTGCTCCCATTGTTGACTGTCTGCTCTAATGTGCTCCCATTGTTGACTGTCTGCTCTAATGTGCTCCCATTGTTGGCTGTCTGCTCTAATGTGCTCCCATTGTTGACTGTCTGCTCTATACCCAGATCAACCCTACAGACTATGACTGGCCACTGACCGTGACCATCATGGGAGATGGCTTCACTGGACCAAAGGAAATCTTGTCCAAGTCCTTCACGACATCATTTTACACTTTGACCTTCCGACCCATGAAAGAAGAAATTATCAATGTGAGTCACTCATTTTTTGCAAATATCATCTGCCTTGTGGCTTGGATTAACCTGAATGAAATAATCATCTTAAGAAAGTTGTATTTTAGTGTGAAATCCATTGGATTAATGTATTTTTGCACTTAAACGTGTCTGCTCTTATGCAAACAAAATTAAACTTGTTAAATTATCCCTACTCCAAGTGCTTGATTTACATATTTGCTAAAGAAGCAATAGCCTAGGGCCCCCGCCTTCTTGGGAGCCTCCAGAATTTGTTTCTTAATTTTAGGCACTGACAGAATATCTGGACTTGAAAAGGTCCCCCATATTTCAAATAGCTTAGGGCCCCATATCTCAAATAGCTTAGGGCCCCATATCTCAAATAGCTTAGGGCCCCATCAAGTCTAAATTCTGACAACCGTCTTATCCTTAATTCTCATAAATCTAATGACAATGTTAGCTGGAATATTTCATCATTGAGCAAAATGTCAGTTTTTTAAATTAATGCATGTCATGAATTAAATGAATAAATTTACTACTGGATATAAGAATGCTGTAATGTCTTAGAAATGGTTTGATATATTTCTTTTAATTGCCACTGAATCTGTATAACCAAGTTAAATAATAATTGCCACTGAATCTGTATAACCAAGTTAAAGTAGATAGTCACTGTGATAAGCAAGCCATTATAAGAACTATTTTCTCACCAAAGGGGAAACTGATAATGACCAATGAAGAGGACGGAAGTGATCAAACTTTTCAACTTACTGGAATAGGACTCAAACCATTAGCACTGGATTTCATCAAATTGATTTGTGGAGCAAAGTCCAAGTATGAAATATTAATGATCACATGAAAATGAAAAAATATAACTGGGGTAGTGGGGGCATATTTTTAAAACCAATTTGGTTTTTAGTAAATAAAAAAAAATCTTGAATAAAATAATTTTTTAAATTTAATTTTTTGTGATTATGCTTTTCTTGACAATTATTATTTTATACCAGCTCTAGCCTTTAATATCTTATCAATGACATGTTTTACATACGTCCTTACATAAGATTTAAGTAATCAAAGTGGTCTTGAGTTTTTTTATGATAGCTATACAGAAATAATAACGTTATATGTGATTTACAAGAAAACTTCAATAATTCACATTTTCTCGTGTTTTTGTCTCTCAGCATCACTCACTCGGTGAATGTGCCGAATGTAACCAAGAAGAAACTTGTATTCAGAGTAAGTCTTTTGTGTTTGAGTACATGATATTATATTTAGATGAAGTCTTTTGTGAATGAGTCCAAGATATTTTATTTAGATTAAGTCTTTTACGTTTGAGTACATGATATCAAGTTGCGACATACACTATTACGTGAGAGCATACGTTATTATATTTAGATGAAGTCTTTTGTGAAAGAGTACATGATATTATATTTAGATTAAGTCTTTTGTTAATAAGTACATGATATTACATATATTTAGAGTTTGTCATTTACGTTTGAATTCATGATATTATATTTAGAGTAATTTTGAACAAAATTATTAAATTAAATTTTATTCACATCAGTGTTCACATTTTAAAATTTATTGTCAAAAATACGCTAATCACTTCCCTTTGACCCCCTCAGGTGGAGTCTAACCTCCCTTTCATCACTGGCCCCACGTCTGTTACAGTATTACCCAATCAGACAAATGTTTACAGTTTTGACGTGAACCCAACCAAGAGAGGAAGTTACCAGGGAGTCCTTTCCTTCGTGGCCAGAGATAACCCTGACAAGTGGGTCTCAATTCTTGACCTTTTAGACAATTTTGTTATTCCTTAAACATCTTATATAAGTCTATTTTGTTACACTAATTGTTATATAAGTCTATTTTGTTACACTAATTGTTATATAAGTCTATTTTGTTACACTAATTGTTATATAAGTCTATTTTGTTACACTAATTGTTTTTCTCATTAGCTATAAAACAATAATTTTAAAGAGAGAATCATATTGATAATTATCTGTATCTGCCCAGATTTTAGTTGCCTGTTAGGCTTAAAATAAAATCTTAAATTTTAAAATTTAAATAATCAAATTTTGGAAGGGCAATTGAAATTAAAACAATAGAGTTGACAATTATTGTAATGTTAACGTGTTGTTTACACAGAGAGGTAGACAGCGATGGTGAAGAGCTGAGCCAGGACAACAACAGCAAAGATTACCTGGGTTACCGTTTGTGGTACGCTGTTGAGGTCGAGGTCAAACCACCACTACCTGAGAGGGTCATGAAAGTGTCGTGTGCTTGCCTGGTGAGTGCATGAATTCATGTTCATGTAGCAGCTGGCTATTTAGGTGACAAGGACCTTTTAGGAGAATTAGGAGATTTAAGTGATGAAATTGAGTTGGGGGATTCTATCAAATAGCGTGACATCATTTATATATGGGGGTTTAGATGATTGTGAATATTTAGGAGATTGTGGGTAATTGGGAGATTGTGAATATTTAGGTGATTGTGGGTAATTAGGAGATTGTGGGTCATTATGTGATTTTGTTCACTTGACAGTTGAATGGATGACATTCATGTGTTTTATTTACTTCCAGAATTTATAATAATAATTGTATTTTTATAGGGTAGCAGTAACTAGGCTATTGTATAATGTATTTTTATAGGGTAGCAGTAACTAGGCTATTGTATAATTGTATTTTTATAGGGTAGTGGTAACTAGACTATTGTATAATTGTATTTTTATAGGGTAGTGGTAACTAGACTATTGTATAATGTATTTTTATAGGGTAGCAGCAACTAGACTATTGGGCCTAGTTTTGCTTGGGCAATAATGCTGGGATAGTTATGCTTTTCTCTACCAGCCCAGAACTTTTGAGGAATGTTTATTTTGTACACTATATGGGGAAAAATGAAAACTTGTCAGTCAATAAATCTTGTGCTGTATTATATCTTTGAAGAGGAAAACTGCCTTGGATGTTATTGTTCGCAACCCGACCTCAGAACAGATAACTCTTACTGCCACCATCACTGGGAGTGATCTCAGTGGACCGCTGTCCATCACGCTGCCACCTGGGGACAAAGATGTCTACACATTGACCTTTGCCCCCTCACATGTAGGAGAGTCAACAGGAAGGTACACTAGGCAGATTATTTCATCATTTAGTTTCATCTCTCTTATTTCCCATTAGAATATTGAAGAATAATCAGATTACTTTAATCTGGTTCCCAGCAAGTTAAAAGTTCTTGATTTGCAATAAATTTATATCAAACTATTTTTTTATCAAGATTATTTTCTTTTTAAAAAATCCAGATTTTTTAAAATTATAAGCCAAGAAATAATATTCCAATATTTATTAAAACAAAAAAAAACAACTTATTTTACACACAAAACAAACAAATAAAATGTATAGAATAAGAAGGCTACTCAATAATGTATAGAATAAGTAGGCTACTCAATAATGCTCCACAAATATGACCACGCCACACTCTGCATCAATAAATCAAACACAAAAATGAACTTCAAAAAATATTTTTGAATTGTACCAGAAATTCTGCCCCCAAAATAGTCTTTCTTGGTGACAGCCTGTGTCTCTTGATGTTGGCAAGTTGTGCCATGCTGCATGCAGTAATGTAAAGTATTCTGTCATTCTTACATGAATGTGAGCAACAGTGACCTAGTCCTGGGGGTGGGGGACCTTGTCCTGGGGGTGGGGGGACCTAGTCCTGTGGGTGGGGGGGAACATCCAAAACCTGCCCTCCTATATATTATTTTTTTGGCAGGAATTGCAAAGGCCAATAACAAGTCAAACCGGGTTTGCTGGAACAAAGCCAAAATTTAACATCCCTAAATTCAGGGGAAGTAATATCCCTAGTCTCAAGGGAGGTAATATCCCTTGTCTCAAGGGATGTAATATCCCTTGTCTCAAGGGATGTAATATCCCTAGTCTCAAGTGAGGTAATATCCCTAGTCTCAAGGGAGGTAATATCCCTAATCTCCAGGTGAGTTGTTTCAAAGAAGGCAAGCAGACGTACTTCACAAAGCTGTATTCAAAATATTATAAAATGCTCGTAATCCTTGTTCAATAGTTTGTTCAATAGTTTGTTTTGTTTGCTTTCAGTCTGATATTTTTCAATGATTCCGTTGGAGAATTTTGGTATGACCTACATTTGAAGGCTGAGCCTCCGATTCCAACCACTGTCCCTCACATGGAGTGTGAACTGGGAAAGTGAGTTGAAATATTCGTGTACAAGTCCTTCCTTGCTCTACTCAATAACTTTAGTATAGTTCAAGTCATAGTATCACTTTTATTAAATATCCTTAATACTAGCCATGGTATAGAGCAAAATCGACAACATAACTTTAATAGAGCCCTAATCATAGAACAATTTCTGCTTCATAATTATTATTATAAATTTAATGCAATTTTAAAACTTGTCAGGAATAATATTTCATTTTTAAGTGTAAAAAAATTTATAAACTGTAAGTATTTATTCTCTCTGTCATACGTGTTATATGTCATAGACATGAGTGGTTCAATGCCTACAACTATACCTACACTAGAGTTATTGTGCTGAGCGCTTGTTCATTGTTTAAAACAATGTTGAAATGTTTATTTAGATGTCCCTATGTGATAAATGAGAAATGAATCTTACCAGAGCTCTAAAATGGTCTTTCCAACCCCTATTTGACCTTTGTCCCCGACAGATGGACCAAACAGGTGATCACCTTGAAGAATCCAACCAATGAGACGCTGGCGCTGAGTCTCAGCATCTCCAACACAAACAACTTCTCCGTGGAGTGGGAGTCGGATAAAACCGTTCAACTCAAACAGAAGGCGTCCATGGATGTTGTCCTGAGGTTCATGCCGACCAGCCTCGGAGACGGTCAACACCTGGGGCGAATCATTTTCCACAGTGAGCAGGTAAACATCTCAGTGGTGTAAGTTTGTTGTTTGGTTGCCGTGACGTGACCAATGGATCATTGTAGTGGTGTAAGTTTGTTGTTTGGTTGCCGTGACGTGACCAATGGATCATTGTAGTGGTGTAAGTTTGTTGTTTGGTTGCCGTGACGTGACCAATGGATCATTGTAGTGGTGTAAGTTTGTTGTTTGGTTGCCGTGACGTGACCAATGGATCATTGTAGTGGTGTAAGTTTGTTGTTTGGTTGCCGTGACGTGACCAATGGATCATTGTAGTGGTGTAAGTTTGTTGTTTGGTTGCCGTGACGTGACCAATGGATCATTGTGTGGAAAGAAACAAACTTAACATTTTTACAAGTGTGCATACATTTTATAACCATCACCTAATAAATTCTTTCAATTTTTATTTCATAATGTCCTCACTTTTTCATAAACAAAAATTTTTCTAGTGTTTTATTGTGAGGAGGCCCCAACAACTAAATAAATGAGGATTTTAAATCATGTACACGACAAAAGGAAAAAGTTAATCCATCATATTGTAGGGACTCCAACAGTCACTTGGGCACATGCCCTTGATGGGACTCCAACAGTCACTTGGGCACATGCCCTTGTTAGGACTCCAACAGTCACTTGGGCACATGCCCTTGATGGGACTCCAACAGTCATTTGGGCACATGCCCTTGTTAGGACTCCAACAGTCATTTGGGCACATGCCCTTGTTAGGACTCCAACAGTCACTTGGGCACATGCCCTTGATGGGACTCCAACAGTCACTTGGGCACATGCCCTTGTTAGGACTCCAACAGTCATTTGGGCACATGCCCTTGTTAGGACTCCAACAGTCATTTGGGCACATGCCCTTGTTAGGACTCCAACAGTCACTTGGGCACATGCCCTTGTTGGGACTCCAACAGTCATTTGGGCACATGCCCTTGTTAGGACTCCAACAGTCATTTGGGCACATGCCCTTGTTAGGACTCCAACAGTCATTTGGGCACATGCCCTTGATGGGACTCCAACAGTCATTTGGGCACATGCCCTTGTTAGGACTCCAACAGTCATTTGGGCACATGCCCTTGATGGGACTCCAACAGTCATTTGGGCACATGCCCTTGTTAGGACTCCAACAGTCACTTGGGCACATGCCCTTGTTAGGACTCCAACAGTCACTTGGGCACATGCCCTTGTTAGGACTCCAACAGTCACTTGGGCACATGCCCTTGTTAGGACTCCAACAGTCATTTGGGCACATGCCCTTGTTAGGACTCCAACAGTCATTTGGGCACATGCCCTTGTTAGGACTCCAACAGTCATTTGGGCACATGCCCTTGATGGGACTCCAACAGTCATTTGGGCACATGCCCTTGTTAGGACTCCAACAGTCACTTGGGCACATGCCCTTGTTAGGACTCCAACAGTCACTTGGGCACATGCCCTTGTTAGGACTCCAACAGTCACTTGGGCACATGCCCTTGTTAGGACTCCAACAGTCATTTGGGCACATGCCCTTGTTAGGACTCCAACAGTCACTTGGGCACATGCCCTTGTTAGGACTCCAACAGTCATTTGGGCACATGCCCTTGTTAGGACTCCAACAGTCATTTGGGCACATGCCCTTGTTAGGACTCCAACAGTCATTTGGGCACATGCCCTTGTTAGGACTCCAACAGTCATTTGGGCACATGCCCTTGTTGGGACTCCAACAGTCATTTGGGCACATGCCCTTGTTAGGACTCCAACAGTCACTTGGGCACATGCCCTTGTTAGGACTCCAACAGTCATTTGGGCACATGCCCTTGTTAGGACTCCAACAGTCATTTGGGCACATGCCCTTGATGGGACTCCAACAGTCATTTGGGCACATGCCCTTGTTAGGACTCCAACAGTCACTTGGGCACATGCCCTTGTTAGGACTCCAACAGTCATTTGGGCACATGCCCTTGTTAGGACTCCAACAGTCATTTGGGCACATGCCCTTGTTAGGACTCCAACAGTCATTTGGGCACATGCCCTTGTTAGGACTCCAACAGTCACTTGGGCACATGCCCTTGTTAGGACTCCAACAGTCACTTGGGCACATGCCCTTGTTGGGACTCCAACAGTCATTTGGGCACATGCCCTTGTTAGGACTCCAACAGTCACTTGGGCACATGCCCTTGTTAGGACTCCAACAGTCATTTGGGCACATGCCCTTGTTAGGACTCCAACAGTCATTTGGGCACATGCCCTTGTTAGGACTCCAACAGTCACTTGGGCACATGCCCTTGTTAGGACTCCAACAGTCATTTGGGCACATGCCCTTGTTAGGACTCCAACAGTCACTTGGGCACATGCCCTTGTTAGGACTCCAACAGTCACTTGGGCACATGCCCTTGTTGGGACTCCAACAGTCACTTGGGCACATGCCCTTGTTAGGACTCCAACAGTCATTTGGGCACATGCCCTTGTTAGGACTCCAACAGTCATTTGGGCACATGCCCTTGTTAGGACTCCAACAGTCATTTGGGCACATGCCCTTGTTAGGACTCCAACAGTCATTTGGGCACATGCCCTTGTTAGGACTCCAACAGTCACTTGGGCACATGCCCTTGTTGGGACTCCAACAGTCACTTGGGCACATGCCCTTGTTAGGACTCCAACAGTCATTTGGGCACATGCCCTTGTTAGGACTCCAACAGTCATTTGGGCACATGCCCTTGTTAGGACTCCAACAGTCACTTGGGCACATGCCCTTGTTAGGACTCCAACAGTCATTTGGGCACATGCCCTTGTTAGGACTCCAACAGTCACTTGGGCACATGCCCTTGTTAGGACTCCAACAGTCACTTGGGCACATGCCCTTGTTAGGACTCCAACAGTCATTTGGGCACATGCCCTTGATGGGACTCCAACAGTCATTTGGGCACATGCCCTTGATGGGACTCCAACAGTCACTTGGGCACATGCCCTTGTTAGGACTCCAACAGTCATTTGGGCACATGCCCTTGTTAGGACTCCAACAGTCATTTGGGCACATGCCCTTGTTAGGACTCCAACAGTCACTTGGGCACATGCCCTTGTTAGGACTCCAACAGTCATTTGGGCACATGCCCTTGATGGGACTCCAACAGTCACTTGGGCACATGCCCTTGTTAGGACTCCAACAGTCATTTGGGCACATGCCCTTGTTAGGACTCCAACAGTCATTTGGGCACATGCCCTTGTTGGGACTCCAACAGTCATTTGGGCACATGCCCTTGTTGGGACTCCAACAGTCATTTGGGCACATGCCCTTGTTAGGACTCCAACAGTCACTTGGGCACATGCCCTTGTTAGGACTCCAACAGTCATTTGGGCACATGCCCTTGTTAGGACTCCAACAGTCACTTGGGCACATGCCCTTGTTAGGACTCCAACAGTCATTTGGGCACATGCCCTTGTTAGGACTCCAACAGTCACTTGGGCACATGCCCTTGATGGGACTCCAACAGTCATTTGGGCACATGCCCTTGATGGGACTCCAACAGTCACTTGGGCACATGCCCTTGTTAGGACTCCAACAGTCACTTGGGCACATGCCCTTGATGGGACTCCAACAGTCACTTGGGCACATGCCCTTGTTAGGACTCCAACAGTCATTTGGGCACATGCCCTTGTTAGGACTCCAACAGTCATTTGGGCACATGCCCTTGTTAGGACTCCAACAGTCACTTGGGCACATGCCCTTGTTAGGACTCAACAGTCATTTGGGCACATGCCCTTGTTAGGACTCCAACAGTCATTTGGGCACATGCCCTTGTTAGGACTCCAACAGTCACTTGGGCACATGCCCTTGTTAGGACTCCAACAGTCATTTGGGCACATGCCCTTGTTAGGACTCCAACAGTCACTTGGGCACATGCCCTTGTTAGGACTCCAACAGTCACTTGGGCACATGCCCTTGTTAGGACTCCAACAGTCACTTGGGCACATGCCCTTGTTAGGACTCCAACAGTCATTTGGGCACATGCCCTTGTTAGGACTCCAACAGTCATTTGGGCACATGCCCTTGTTAGGACTCCAACAGTCACTTGGGCACATGCCCTTGAAGGGACTCCAACAGTCACTTGGGCACATGCCCTTGAAGGGACTCCAACAGTCACTTGGGCACATGCCCTTGAAGGGACTCCAACAGTCACTTGGGCACATGCCCTTGATGGGACTCCAACAGTCACTTGGGCACATGCCCTTGTTAGGACTCCAACAGTCACTTGGGCACATGCCCTTGTTAGGACTCCAACAGTCACTTGGGCACATGCCCTTGTTAGGACTCCAACAGTCACTTGGGCACATGCCCTTGTTAGGACTCCAACAGTCACTTGGGCACATGCCCTTGTTAGGACTCCAACAGTCACTTGGGCACATGCCCTTGTTAGGACTCCAACAGTCACTTGGGCACATGCCCTTGTTAGGACTCCAACAGTCACTTGGGCACATGCCCTTGTTAGGACTCCAACAGTCACTTGGGCACATGCCCTTGTTAGGACTCCAACAGTCACTTGGGCACATGCCCTTGTTAGGACTCCAACAGTCACTTGGGCACATGCCCTTGTTAGGACTCCAACAGTCATTTGGGCACATGCCCTTGTTAGGACTCCAACAGTCATTTGGGCACATGCCCTTGTTAGGACTCCAACAGTCATTTGGGCACATGCCCTTGTTAGGACTCCAACAGTCATTTGGGCACATGCCCTTGTTAGGACTCCAACAGTCACTTGGGCACATGCCCTTGTTAGGACTCCAACAGTCATTTGGGCACATGCCCTTGTTAGGACTCCAACAGTCATTTGGGCACATGCCCTTGTTAGGACTCCAACAGTCACTTGGGCACATGCCCTTGTTAGGACTCCAACAGTCATTTGGGCACATGCCCTTGTTAGGACTCCAACAGTCATTTGGGCACATGCCCTTGTTAGGACTCCAACAGTCACTTGGGCACATGCCCTTGTTAGGACTCCAACAGTCATTTGGGCACATGCCCTTGTTAGGACTCCAACAGTCATTTGGGCACATGCCCTTGTTAGGACTCCAACAGTCACTTGGGCACATGCCCTTGTTAGGACTCCAACAGTCACTTGGGCACATGCCCTTGTTAGGACTCCAACAGTCATTTGGGCACATGCCCTTGTTAGGACTCCAACAGTCATTTGGGCACATGCCCTTGATGGGACACCAACAGTCATTTGGGCACATGCCCTTGTTAGGACTCCAACAGTCATTTGGGCACATGCCCTTGTTAGGACTCCAACAGTCACTTGGGCACATGCCCTTGTTAGGACTCCAACAGTCATTTGGGCACATGCCCTTGTTAGGACTCCAACAGTCATTTGGGCACATGCCCTTGTTAGGACTCCAACAGTCATTTGGGCACATGCCCTTGATGGGACTCCAACAGTCACTTGGGCACATGCCCTTGTTAGGACTCCAACAGTCACTTGGGCACATGCCCTTGTTAGGACTCCAACAGTCACTTGGGCACATGCCCTTGTTAGGACTCCAACAGTCACTTGGGCACATGCCCGTGTTAGGACTCCAACAGTCACTTGGGCACATGCCCTTGTTAGGACTCCAACAGTCACTTGGGCACATGCCCTTGTTAGGACTCCAACAGTCACTTGGGCACATGCCCTTGTTAGGACTCCAACAGTCACTTGGGCACATGCCCTTGTTAGGACTCCAACAGTCACTTGGGCACATGCCCTTGTTAGGACTCCAACAGTCACTTGGGCACATGCCCTTGTTAGGACTCCAACAGTCACTTGGGCACATGCCCTTGTTAGGACTCCAACAGTCACTTGGGCACATGCCCTTGTTAGGACTCCAACAGTCACTTGGGCACATGCCCTTGTTAGGACTCCAACAGTCACTTGGGCACATGCCCTTGTTAGGACTCCAACAGTCATTTGGCCACATGCCCTTGAAGGGACTCCAACAGTCATTGGGCACATGCCCTTGTTAGGACTCCAACAGTCACCTGGGCACATGCCCTTGAAGGGACTCCAATGGTCACTTGGGCACATGCCCTTGTTAGGACTCCAACTGTCACTGGGCACATGCCCTAGATGTGGCCATGGCTAACTATTAGTTAAGACACTTCAAAGATGTTTTTTGTTTTATGGGGTTGGTATAGTAGTCTAACGGTTGGAAATTCACTATGAAGGTTTTTGTCATGGAACAATGGGTCCTTTTAGATCCATACTTGAATAAATCGAGGTTTAACCTTGAACTTTTGTTCCCACAGCTTGGAGACTGGGTATTTATAGCATCAGGAACTGGACTCCTGCCACGCCCCCAGCCACCGGTCTGCACCTACACCCTCGTCGGCTCCAACACCACCGTCATCATTCCATTCAGAAATCCTACTGATGTGTCTGTGTTCGCAGATATACTGCTTACAGGTATGTCTGTGCCTGTCATTTGTGTAATGGTATGTCTCTGTCATTTGTGTACTGGTATGTCTCTGTCATTTGTGTACTGGTATGTCTCTGTCATTTGTGTACTGGTATGTCTCTGTTATTTGTGTACTGGTATGTCTCTGTTATTTGTGTACTGGTATGTCTCTGTCATTTGTGTACTGGTATGTCTCTGTCATTTGTGTACTGGTATGTCTCTGTTATTTGTGTACTGGTATGTCTCTGTCATTTGTGTACTGGTATGTCTCTGTCATTTGTGTACTGGTATGTCTCTGTTATTTGTGTACTGGTATGTCTCTGTTATTTGTGTACTGGTATGTCTCTTTTATTTGTGTACTGGTATGTCTCTGTTATTTGTGTACTTGTATGTCTCTGTCATTTGTTTACTGATATGTCTCTGTTATTTGTGTACTGGTATGTCTCTGTCATTTGTCTACTGGTATGTCTCTGTTATTTGTGTAATGGTATGTCTCGTCATTTGTGTACTGGTATGTCTCTGTCATTTGTGTACTGGTATGTCTCTGTTATTTGTGTACTGGTATGTCTCTGTCATTTGTGTACTGGTATGTCTCTGTCATTTGTGTACTGGTATGTCTCTGTCATTTGTGTACTGGTATGTCTCTGTTATTTGTGTACTGGTATGTCTCTGTTATTTGTGTACTGGTATGTTTCTTTTATTTGTGTACTGGTATGTCTCTGTCATTTGTGTACTGGTATGTCTCTGTCATTTGTGTACTGGTATGTCTCTGTTATTTGTGTACTGGTATGTCTCTGTCATTTGTGTACTGGTATGTCTCTGTCATTTGTGTACTGGTATGTCTCTGTCATTTGTGTACTGGTATGTCTCTGTTATTTGTGTACTGGTATGTCTCTGTTATTTGTGTACTGGTATGTTTCTTTTATTTGTGTACTGGTATGTCTCTGTTATTTGTGTACTTGTATGTCTCTGTCATTTGTTTACTGATATGTCTCTGTTATTTGTGTACTGGTATGTCTCTGTCATTTGTGTACTGGTATGTCTCTGTTATTTGTGTAATGGTATGTCTCGTCATTTGTGTACTGGTATGTCTCTGTCATTTGTGTACTGGTATGTCTGGGTCTGTGATTTGTGTACTGGTATGTCTGAACTGTGCCTTATGTGTCTGTGCCTCTGTCTATGAGTATTGAATTTCTGAGCATACAAGTACATACAAGTATATACAAGTATATACAAGTCCATGTATTTCTATTCAATCTTGTTTAGGTTAACTCCATCTCTATTGATTGTCATGTTAACTGGTGTTCTGAACTGTATTTCCAGACAATGAACAAGCGGCTGACAAACTGTTTGATGGCATGCCAGGCCCGGTCTCTGCTTTCAAACTTTTATTGAAACACTGCAGTGGAGTTCACGTGGGGCCAAAGTCCACTCTGGAAATCCCAATCAGTTTTGCGCCCAATGAAATGATCAACTACAAATCATTCTGTACGGTGGTCATACGAAGAGAGGATGGTGAACAGTGGCCGTATGTGCCCCAAGATTCACTGGGGTAAGTCGTCTGCTACAGTAGTGTTGTTGTGGCTTCAAATGTCACTGTGAAAAGTTTATGATATCAGACACAGAACAGAAATCTGAATGATAAACAAGGCAAACATTTTAAAAAAAACTTTGAAACATTAAAAAACATGACAAGCTTTAATGAGAAATATCATAAATCTTTATGATTTTGCATTTAATAAAATTATTTTAATGCATTAAATTATTATATTGTTTTTTATACTGAAATTAACATTATAATTTTTGTTTTATTGAATTTTTTATTCCCCTAATTTTTTAATCCATGTTTTTACTTCTCCACTAGACACAAACTTTCGGTTTCATCAACTGGACTCAACAAAATTCGATGGTTGTACCCAATTAATGGAATCCCAGAGTCCTCAGTCATCAAGGAAACTCAACCTGTTTCCATTTCCTGCCAAGCACGTGACCTTGTCGAACAGCGGTTAGAAGTGACCTTGACAGGAGCTCCCCCTGGTTCAGCACACTCAAGTAATTTGTCACTAAGGGCTAAAACTCCCAAAGACAAACAAATGGCTATACCACAAGGTGTGGTCGTTGGAAACAGTAAGTCTAGAAAATCATAGAATTTTTAAAAAATATGTACAATATACTTGATATACCAGGTTGTTCAATTTGAGAAAAATTATGTCACATTTTTAAAAAGAAAAGAACTACTCCATAGAATA
The DNA here is from genome assembly GCA_944989445.1 of Ampullaceana balthica. Classification (NCBI taxonomy): domain Eukaryota; kingdom Metazoa; phylum Mollusca; class Gastropoda; family Lymnaeidae; genus Ampullaceana; species Ampullaceana balthica. The sequence continues at coordinate 151,212 of CALYLW010000145.1, read as the reverse complement.
ACTAGCAATGTCTGGGCAGATCAGAGGCTATAGTCTCTGTCATTTATAATGTTAATGTTGTGTAATAGATATGTTAATGTTGTGAAATAGATATGTTAATGTTGTGTAATAGATATGTTAATGTTGTGTAATAGATATGTTAATGTTGTGTAATAGATATGTTAAGGTTGTGTAATACAGTGCTTCTCAAAGTGGTGGTCCGCGGACCGGTGCCGGTCCATGGGCCTTCCGCTGCCGGTCCGCAGATGTTCTAAAAAAAGGACCGAAAAAATTGTTAGTACAGGGAAAATAGTGCACCGCTCCCTGGTGCAATGGAAAAAATTCCTGCCGGTCCGCCATACTAAAAAGTTTGAGAAGCACTGGTGTAATAGATATGTTAATGTTGTGTAATAGATATGTTAGGACTGTTGATATTTGAAAACATCGTTTAGGTTTGAGTGTCTAGTCTCCCCCCCCCTCCCCACTAGGGAGATGTGAACATTGACCTGAGGTCATTGATAAATTGCTGGTCTACTCAATTTATTATGTAACATAAATTATATATTTTTCTACAAAATGCAAAACACAGATGAAAAAACTTTAGTCCTTTATAATGGAATAATTTTTTGTTTAATAATTTTTGGATACGAGACAGAATTGGGTAACAGGTTAAATTTTTGTGACAGTGATGGATGAAATTGTCAGTTTTTGCAGCAAGGATGGGTGAAAAATTTTGTGACAGAATCATGCTGAGGAAATATGTTGCCAGTTTGTCTTTGTTTTAAAATGTACTGATGGAAATGTGTGTGTAGTTGGTTTTTAAAAAAAAATTGTTGGTTTACATTAAATTACCCTTTTCTTCCCTTTTCATCACTTAAAAAATATTTTGTTTTGATCTAATAAGCTTATAATATGTTAGGTGTGCAAAATTTGTTCTGAAATATGCATGTATGCTATCTATTGATTATCACTTACCTTGATTTTTGTTGGTAAAGTTTGGTGAATTGTTTACATCATCACATTTTATGTTTACATCATCACATTTTATGTTTACATCATCACATTTTATGTTTACATCATCACATTTTATGTTTACATCATCACATTTTATGTTTACATCATCACATTTTATGTTTACATCATCACATTTTATGTTTACATCATCATATTTTATTTTTACATACACACACAAAACATTAATAAAATTTGGACATTTTAGTTTCTACTTTTATTATTAAGACAGCACGCAGAATTGATTCTCACAATTATTTGTGTAAGTTTAGTCTTTGATTCTCCCAATTATTTGTGTAAGTTTAGTCTTTGATTCTCCCAATTATTTGTGTAAGTTTAGTCTAACAGTTTGCCCCAAGGAATTGAATGTTCACTGTGAAATTGAGCCATGAAGAATGAAAGTTGAGATGTGTTTGTAAAGTTTGTTTGATAAATAAAATAAAGCAAGTTGCTACCCATTTTATATTTTGTTTTAACTGTCGCTAATTTCAAGTTAAAATTTTCCAAATTTACATTGTTATAAAAGTGTTTGTTTAAAATTTTTTGTTTTCAATCATTACCAAAAAAAAGGATATTATTCAATGTTTTCAATTGTTAGCAATCAATCAAATTGACTTACCGTATATACAATTGAATTACCGTATATACAATTGAATTATTTCTTTTTATGTTGAATGCTTTGTTGTTGATCATTTTTCCCCCCTTGTTAAAAACTTTTATTTTGAAATATTTCCTAAATTTCAATTAAAAAAATAAATACAAAATAAAAGTACATAAATGACGATAATTTATATTTTATGGCCAAAAGTCCATATTCACTAATAGTTTACAAGAATTAAACATTGAATAATTCTTTACAAGAAATAACAACTTCACTAATAGTTGACAAGAACTAATTGAAGCAGCAAAAAGTAGTTATTACCTCCTCATAGTTGAACTAATTTCATGAACATATCGCCACTGTTCACAGCCCTGGCCACAGCAGATGAGTTCAGCTTTGACCTCGTTTACCCCAACAAAGACACAGAAGAGTTACTTAACAGCTGCGTAAGTCTTGGCATCATCAGACACCACAGAGATCCTAGTTCAGGGTTGGTCACTCTCATTTTCAGTGTCAAGTTTTTTCCCATCAAGGAAATGGAGTAAGTTATTTCTAATTGTTTCCATCATCCAAATCTAAGTGTGAGCCTCATTAATATCCTCTCATTAATATCCTCTCATTAATATCCTCTCATTAATATCCTCTCATTAATATCCTCTCATTAATATCCTCTCATTAATATCCTCTCATTAATATCCTCTCATTAATATCCTCTCATTAATATCCTCTCATTAATATCCTCTCATTAATATCCTCTCATTAATATCCTCTCATTAATATCCAATGATAGATCTTGGCATTGTTGATGATTTGTAAAAAAATTATACGAAACATTTCAGTGAACTTTTATATTCACAAAGTCTAGACAATGAAAACATAAAAGAAATAATGCCATTTGAAACAATTTTTATTGTACTGATGAAGGCATTACCCCAAACATTTACTGTCGTACTAGTTTAATAATAATAATAAAGCTCAAATTTATTGTTTTCGTTACACAATTTGTTTGTGTATTTTGTATTTGACTTGAAACTGTTGAAAAAGAATGTTCTATTTTTAGCCTCCAGGTTCAGCTTCATGTCAAAGCCGCAACAGGTGGACTTTGGAGATTTCCACTGAGGTTTACTGCCAGCGAGGCTCCCGTTGATGACATCATCATGGTAGAAGCTACCGGCATGGGGAAACTCTCCAGTGTTGGCTTTAATCTGACATCTCAACAAATGTGAGTTTGGCAGAGATTTGAATGTCGACATAAATTATGCATATTCTACTTACTTTTACATAACATTGAAATTAGGTCAACAAAAGCTAAATAAATAACGGCAATAAAAAATAAATCTTTAACTGCTTTTCTATTTACAGTCGAAACCGGTTAAGTCGACGGCGTTGCGGTATGAAAAATGGCATCCAGATAACTGATGATCGAGTTAAAACGAAAACCAAAATGGCGGCAAAATATTAACATGCACTTGAAATTTCTTTATGTATATGATTAATTAGTTAGCGTTAATTAGTGATGAGACGATTAATCGGAATCGTATAGGAACCCTAATATTTCTTCACTCTTTCCTAAGGTTGTAATGACCGTTCGTTTTTAAGGACCGTTTAAAATTTAAATATAACCATGGTTCCCACTCAGGAAAACGGGAAAAAGTCAGGAATTCTTAAAAAAAATTTCTCGGCCTTGAAAGTCGGGAAAAGTTATGACTAATCGGGAATTTATATATATATATATATATATACATATTTATATATATTTATGCCGAAGTAAAGGACTTTGATTACATCTCTGTCATGTTTCGATTCCATTTAATGAAAATTAAGTTACCAGTTTATAATTGTCTGCGCATGCGCTAAAAGGTCAAAGTTTACACCTCGCCGTGTCACAGCCTCTGGCATTTGCAATGCCGTCGAATCAGCGAATAAAAAATAAATAAAAATATCAATATGGTAATTTTAAATTTAATGCTTTTGACGTGCAGGATATCTGTTACTATCAGAACGCTCTCGAATTTCCTGAGTCTTGTAATAATATAAATAAAACTATTGCGGCCTTGACCGTTGATCACAGCATGCTGTGGGCTGTGTGTTAGACCTCGGCCGGCAACTAAGTCTAAGTCTAAGCGAATTTTTAAAAAAAATAATTCCTTACCAGAATTCGATCTACAAAAGTGATGACGTGTATATTAATAATATTATATACATGTACTGGAATATTAAGAAAATGATTTGATTTCATCGTCACGCGCGTGTTAGTGTCACAGTCACGTATCTTACTGGTAACAAAGCAACAACAAACTTTTAAAAGAATAATAATTTTTTATTTAATTATATAAAAACCACTGTTGATTCTCGATACAAACCTTTATTTTCATTTCTAAAGATATTCGTTGATCTTAAAAAATAAAATGATAAATGCATCAGAAAATGAATTAAGTTTAATAATAATAATATAACATGCACTGCAAAATAATGACGGATTAAAGATCGCTAACGCCGATTTACAGGCACCTAGGGTGATACATCTAATTCACACATGGATCGAAAGTGAAAGAAGATTATAACATCCGGTAATTTTTATTGAAATCTCATAGAATCACACAATAGCCGGAAGACTCGAAGAAAGCGATATGTCAACACTATTTTGAACTAAAAATGCATTGCTAGGGGAACCGACGAGGATCGAGCTAACTAACGTTAAGTTGCAAATTTGGCCCTCTTTTGTGCTCGAGGTATTAGGTTTCGACGACTTAGAAAAATCGAATTAGCCGATGAAAAAATGATAAGACAAAGAGAGAATTTGGCGGTTCCAATAAAAAACGTCGAGTTAGTGGGGTGGTCGAGCTAACCGAGCTCGGGGTAAGTGGGTTTGACTGTACTTTCTAGTCTCAATGTAGTATGGCATCTGTCCGTCTACGAAAGACGATAGATTTACCTTTATTATTTGCAGCTCTTGGTGTGGCTGATGAGACCAATCCTTGAGTGGCAGTCTTTTCTGCATGACACACACACGAAAGCAGTGGGGCAGTGTTGCCTGGCCTTTCTCCTCGCCCTTTTCCCGACTGCTTCTGCCCTAGTTTGCTCCTCTGCTCTTAGTGATCCTTCTTTCACTATAGCCCGCCACTTGGACCTATCCTCTGCCAGGTTTTCCCAGTTTTGTATATCAATGTTGGCTACTTTCATGTCTCTCTTGCATATGTCCACGTATCTGAGACATGGTCGACCAACCGACCTTTTCCCTGTCGCCAGCTCGCTGTAAAGCACATCCTTGGGTATGCGACCACTTTGCATCCTCTTGACGTGTCCAAGCCAACGGAGGCGTCTTTGGCTTAATATTGCTGCAATACTACTCATGCTTGCTTGAGCCAGGACCTCTGTGTTGGGGACTTTCTCTTGCCATTTGATGTCTAGGATGCGGCGCAGGCATCTGAGGTGGAAGCTATTGAGCCTACTTTCATGCCTGGTATAGGTGGTCCATGACTCGCATCCATAGAGGAGTGTGCTCAGTACGCAGGCCTGGTATACCTGCAGCTTAGTCCTTGCTGTGAGTTTGGCATTGGACCAGACTCTTTTGAACAGTCTAGCCATAACAGTTGCTGCCTTCCCTATCCTACTACTTATCTCATCTTCCAGTGAGAGGGTGCTCGAGATGTTTGATCCCAGATAAGTAAAAGTGTCAACAGCATCCAGGTTGCAGTCGTCAATGGTGATAGTCGGGAGAGAGGCAGCATCCTGTGCCATAATGTTGGTTTTCTTTATACTTATGGTCAGGCCAAACTCTTTGCAGGCAGCGGAGAAGTTGGATACCAGGTTCTGCAGGCCGTCTGCTGTGTGGGATATTAAGACGGCATCGTCTGCAAATAAGAGCTCGCGCAGCAAAATCTTCCTTATTTTGGTCTTGGCTTTAAGTCGGGCAATATTGAATAATCTCCCGTCAGCTCTGGTGTGTATGTATATCCCCTCGCTGTTGTTCTTAAAGGCATACTGGAGTAAGATGGAAAAGAATATTGCGAATAGAGTAGGTGCCAACACGCAGCCTTGCTTTACTCCACTACTTACTGGGAAAGCCTCTGAGGTGGCACCGTTATAGCACACTGTGCCCTGCATGTTTTCGTGGAATTGCTTGATGATGTTAAGCAGATGTGTAGGGCAGCCTATTTTTACTAAGATCTGGAAAAGGCCGCTTCTGCTGACAAGATCAAAAGCTTTAGTTAGGTCGACGAACGCGATGTATAGAGGCATATGTTGCTCCCTGCATTTCTCCTGCAGCTGGCGCAGAGAGAAGATCATGTCTATGGTTGATCTTCCGGCTCGAAAACCGCACTGCGATTCTGGGAGTACACGCGATGCTAGGGTCTGCAGGCGTGTCAATGCAACTCGGGCGAAGGCCTTTCCAACTATACTGAGGAGAGAGATTCCACGATAGTTGTTGCAGTCACTCTTGTCTCCTTTATTTTAGTATATTGTAGAGAACCGCGTACGGGCGATTGGGACAGGTTACCCAGGGGATAGGTCTACGGCTATCTCACAGAGATTGTATTTCAACTTTGGGGGCAAGACAGTGGAATAACCCAAAGTGTTACTGAGATGTACAGGATGGCGGAAATTCACAAGGGGTGGGGGAGTTGCCCTATGAGTGACCCATGGTCTAAGTCGGGGTAGAAACAATATTGTATTTCAGCGACCTAAATAACTTAGTGGGAAAGTTTGTAGATTAGCATAAACTAAGTAACTTTTAACCAATCAGAAACTCGTTGGAGACGCGTATGGGGCCAGCCAAGAATGTTAGGGTTAAATGCAGGGTAAGCAAGGGGACAATATAAGGGCAGGGAAATGTTAGACCGGGAAGTCGAGACCAGGGAGCCACTAGTACCAAGCCAGGGTGGCGAGATAGGAGGCCAGGGAGCTAGTGTGCCGTGTTAGTTGGAGTCGGGGTGCCACGAGGACGCAGTACGGATAGAGAGACTAAGGACTAAGAACGTAGTGACGGCCAGATGAGAAGTGATGTACGCAAATAAAAGAACTGTCTTGGTTAGTAGCGTGTTGGACTTATTGCTTTGAACGAGAGTAGAAGAAGTAGACAAAGACACTTAAGGCAGATCTTCTACAATCTTTAGGCTGCGGAGAAATATCTTTGAATTTTTTCTATTCAGAGAAGTTTTCATATTTTACTACTAACCCTAACCAATAACTTCCAATGACAAAAAATCATAACTAAAATTAAAACTATAATTTTCAATTTTCACATTACATGTTTCTAGACAATTTATTAACGTGTGTAAAAGTTAATGTGGTGTACGTGGTTTGTTTCATTCATTTAGGCAGCCCATTCCATTCAATGCTTTCTTTGAGAGTGGCAGCGACCCAGAGTTTACAGTCAGCCCCCAGAGTGGGGAACTCCTGCCAGTCGACACACCAGGGACACATTTCGTCATCAACTTCCTCCCCAATGTTTATGGCAAGCAATATTACACAAAGTTAATTGTGCAGGTAAAATTACAATTATTTGTGTATGCTGTTAGTGTTAGTTTTTTAGAAATAATTCTGCATGTTTCTTGGCACATCTGTTTACACGCCTACACTCACCACATTAAACATCTGTTTACACACCTACACTCACCACATTAAACATCTGTTTACACACCTACACTCACCACATTAAACATCTGTTTACACGCCTACACTCACCACATTAAACATCTGTTTACACGCCTACACTCACCACATTAAACATCTGTTTGCACGCCTACACTCACCACATTAAACATCTGTTTACACGCCTACACTCACCACATTAAACATCTGTTTGCACGCCTACACCCACCACATTAAACATCTGTTTGCACGCCTACACCCACCACATTAAACATCTGTTTACACGCCTACACTCACCACATTAAACATCTGTTTACACGCCTACACTCACCACATTAAACATCTGTTTACACACCTACACTCACCACATTAAACATCTGTTTACACGCCTACACTCACCACATTAAACATCTGTTTACACGCCTACACTCACCACATTAAACATCTGTTTGCACGCCTACACTCACCACATTAAACATCTGTTTACACGCCTACACTCACCACATTAAACATCTGTTTGCACGCCTACACTCACCACATTAAACATCTGTTTACACGCCTACACTCACCACATTAAACATCTGTTTGCACGCCTACACTCACCACATTAAACATCTGTTTACACACATACACTCACCACATTAAACATCTGTTTACACACATACATTCACCACATTTAACATCTGTTTGTACGCCTACACCCACCACATTAAACATCTGTTTGCACGCCTACACCCACCACATTAAACATCTGTTTACACGCCTACACTCACCACATTAAACATCTGTTTACACGCCTACACTCACCACATTAAACATCTGTTTACACACCTACACTCACCACATTAAACATCTGTTTACACGCCTACACTCACCACATTAAACATCTGTTTACACGCCTACACTCACCACATTAAACATCTGTTTGCACGCCTACACTCACCACATTAAACATCTGTTTACACGCCTACACTCACCACATTAAACATCTGTTTGCACGCCTACACTCACCACATTAAACATCTGTTTACACGCCTACACTCACCACATTAAACATCTGTTTGCACGCCTACACTCACCACATTAAACATCTGTTTGCACGCCTACACTCACCACATTAAACATCTGTTTACACGCCTACACTCACCACATTAAACATCTGTTTGCACGCCTACACTCACCACATTAAACATCTGTTTACACGCCTACACTCACCACATTAAACATCTGTTTACACGCCTACACTCACCACATTAAACATCTGTTTACACACATACACTCACCACATTAAACATCTGTTTACACACATACATTCACCACATTTAACATCTGTTTGTACGCCTACACTCACCACATTAAACATCTGTTTGCACGCCTACACCCACCACATTAAACATCTGTTTACACGCCTACACTCACCACATTAAACATCTGTTTACACGCCTACACTCACCACATTAAACATCTGTTTGTACGCCTACACTCACCACATTTAACATCTGTTTGTACGCCTACACTCACCACATTTAACATCTGTTTGTACGCCTACACTCACCACATTTAAACATCTGTTTGTACGCCTACACTCACCACATTTAACATCTGTTTGTACGCCTACACTCACCACATTTAAACATCTGTTTGCACGCCTACACTCACCACATTAAACATCTGTTTACACGCCTACACTCACCACATTAAACATCTGTTTGCACGCCTACACTCACCACATTAAACATCTGTTTACACACATACACTCACCACATTAAACATCTGTTTACACCTACATTCACCACATTTAACATCTGTTTGTACGCCTACACTCACCACATTTAACATCTGTTTGTACGCCTACACTCACCACATTTAACATCTGTTTGTACGCCTACACTCACCACATTTAACATCTGTTTGTACGCCTACACTCACCACATTTAACATCTGTTTGTACGCCTACACTCACCACATTTAACATCTGTTTGTACGCCTACACTCACCACATTTAACATCTGTTTGTACGCCTACACTCACCACATTTAACATCTGTTTGTACGCCTACACTCACCACATTTAACATCTGTTTGTACGCCTACACTCACCACATTTAACATCTGTTTGTACGCCTACACTCACCACATTTAACATCTGTTTGTACGCCTACACTCACCACATTTAACATCTGTTTGTACGCCTACACTCACCACATTTAACATCTGTTTGTACGCCTACACTCACCACATTTAACATCTGTTTGTACGCCTACACTCACCACATTTAACATCTGTTTGTACGCCTACACTCACCACATTTAACATCTGTTTGTACGCCTACACTCACCACATTTAACATCTGTTTGTACGCCTACACTCACCACATTTAACATCTGTTTGTACGCCTACACTCACCACATTTAACATCTGTTTGTACGCCTACACTCACCACATTTAACATCTGTTTGTACGCCTACACTCACCACATTTAACATCTGTTTGTACACCTACACTCACCACATTTAACATCTGTTTGTACGCCTACACTCACCACATTTAACATCTGTTTGTACGCCTACACTCACCACATTTAACATCTGTTTGTACGCCTACACTCACCACATTTAACATCTGTTTGTACGCCTACACTCACCACATTTAACATCTGTTTGTACGCCTACACTCACCACATTTAACATCTGTTTGTACGCCTACACTCACCACATTTAACATCTGTTTGTACGCCTACACTCACCACATTTAACATCTGTTTGTACACCTACACTCACCACATTTAACATCTGTTTGTACACCTACACTCACCACATTTAACATCTGTTTGTACGCCTACACTCACCACATTTAACATCTGTTTGTACGCCTACACTCACCACATTTAACATCTGTTTGTACGCCTACACTCACCACATTTAACATCTGTTTGTACGCCTACACTCACCACATTTAACATCTGTTTGTACGCCTACACTCACCACATTTAACATCTGTTTGTACGCCTACACTCACCACATTTAACATCTGTTTGTACACCTACACTCACCACATTTAACATCTGTTTGTACACCTACACTCACCACATTTAACATCTGTTTGTACACCTACACTCACCACATTTAACATCTGTTTGTACGCCTACACTCACCACATTTAACATCTGTTTGTACGCCTACACTCACCACATTTAACATCTGTTTGTACGCCTACACTCACCACATTTAACATCTGTTTGTACGCCTACACTCACCACATTTAACATCTGTTTGTACGCCTACACTCACCACATTTAACATCTGTTTGTACACCTACACTCACCACATTTAACATCTGTTTGTACACCTACACTCACCACATTTAACATCTGTTTGTACGCCTACACTCACCACATTTAACATCTGTTTGTACGCCTACACTCACCACATTTAACATCTGTTTGTACACCTACACTCACCACATTTAACATCTGTTTGTACGCCTACACTCACCACATTTAACATCTGTTTGTACGCCTACACTCACCACATTTAACATCTGTTTGTACGCCTACACTCACCACATTTAACATCTGTTTGTACACCTACACTCACCACATTTAACATCTGTTTGTACGCCTACACTCACCACATTTAACATCTGTTTGTACGCCTACACTCACCACATTTAACATCTGTTTGTACGCCTACACTCACCACATTTAACATCTGTTTGTACACCTACACTCACCACATTTAACATCTGTTTGTACGCCTACACTCACCACATTTAACATCTGTTTGTACGCCTACACTCACCACATTTAACATCTGTTTGTACACCTACACTCACCACATTTAACATCTGTTTGTACACCTACACTCACCACATTTAACATCTGTTTGTACACCTACACTCACCACATTTAACATCTGTTTGTACGCCTACACTCACCACATTTAACATCTGTTTGTACGCCTACACTCACCACATTTAACATCTGTTTGTACGCCTACACTCACCACATTTAACATCTGTTTGTACGCCTACACTCACCACATTTAACATCTGTTTGTACGCCTACACTCACCACATTTAACATCTGTTTGTACGCCTACACTCACCACATTTAACATCTGTTTGTACACCTACACTCACCACATTTAACATCTGTTTGTACACCTACACTCACCACATTTAACATCTGTTTGTACACCTACACTCACCACATTTAACATCTGTTTGTACGCCTACACTCACCACATTTAACATCTGTTTGTACGCCTACACTCACCACATTTAACATCTGTTTGTACGCCTACACTCACCACATTTAACATCTGTTTGTACGCCTACACTCACCACATTTAACATCTGTTTGTACGCCTACACTCACCACATTTAACATCTGTTTGTACGCCTACACTCACCACATTTAACATCTGTTTGTACACCTACACTCACCACATTTAACATCTGTTTGTACGCCTACACTCACCACATTTAACATCTGTTTGTACGCCTACACTCACCACATTTAACATCTGTTTGTACGCCTACACTCACCACATTTAACATCTGTTTGTACGCCTACACTCACCACATTTAACATCTGTTTGTACGCCTACACTCACCACATTTAACATCTGTTTGTACGCCTACACTCACCACATTTAACATCTGTTTGTACGCCTACACTCACCACATTTAACATCTGTTTGTACGCCTACACTCACCACATTTAACATCTGTTTGTACGCCTACACTCACCACATTTAACATCTGTTTGTACGCCTACACTCACCACATTTAACATCTGTTTGTACGCCTACACTCACCACATTTAACATCTGTTTGTACGCCTACACTCACCACATTTAACATCTGTTTGTACGCCTACACTCACCACATTTAACATCTGTTTGTACGCCTACACTCACCACATTTAACATCTGTTTGTACGCCTACACTCACCACATTTAACATCTGTTTGTACACCTACACTCACCACATTTAACATCTGTTTGTACACCTACACTCACCACATTTAACATCTGTTTGTACGCCTACACTCACCACATTTAACATCTGTTTGTACGCCTACACTCACCACATTTAACATCTGTTTGTACGCCTACACTCACCACATTTAACATCTGTTTGTACGCCTACACTCACCACATTTAACATCTGTTTGTACGCCTACACTCACCACATTTAACATCTGTTTGTACACCTACACTCACCACATTTAACATCTGTTTGTACACCTACACTCACCACATTTAACATCTGTTTGTACGCCTACACTCACCACATTTAACATCTGTTTGTACGCCTACACTCACCACATTTAACATCTGTTTGTACGCCTACACTCACCACATTTAACATCTGTTTGTACGCCTACACTCACCACATTTAACATCTGTTTGTACGCCTACACTCACCACATTTAACATCTGTTTGTACGCCTACACTCACCACATTTAACATCTGTTTGTACACCTACACTCACCACATTTAACATCTGTTTGTACGCCTACACTCACCACATTTAACATCTGTTTGTACGCCTACACTCACCACATTTAACATCTGTTTGTACGCCTACACTCACCACATTTAACATCTGTTTGTACGCCTACACTCACCACATTTAACATCTGTTTGTACGCCTACACTCACCACATTTAACATCTGTTTGTACGCCTACACTCACCACATTTAACATCTGTTTGTACACCTACACTCACCACATTTAACATCTGTTTGTACACCTACACTCACCACATTTAACATCTGTTTGTACACCTACACTCACCACATTTAACATCTGTTTGTACGCCTACACTCACCACATTTAACATCTGTTTGTACGCCTACACTCACCACATTTAACATCTGTTTGTACGCCTACACTCACCACATTTAACATCTGTTTGTACGCCTACACTCACCACATTTAACATCTGTTTGTACGCCTACACTCACCACATTTAACATCTGTTTGTACGCCTACACTCACCACATTTAACATCTGTTTGTACACCTACACTCACCACATTTAACATCTGTTTGTACACCTACACTCACCACATTTAACATCTGTTTGTACACCTACACTCACCACATTTAACATCTGTTTGTACGCCTACACTCACCACATTTAACATCTGTTTGTACGCCTACACTCACCACATTTAACATCTGTTTGTACGCCTACACTCACCACATTTAACATCTGTTTGTACGCCTACACTCACCACATTTAACATCTGTTTGTACGCCTACACTCACCACATTTAACATCTGTTTGTACACCTACACTCACCACATTTAACATCTGTTTGTACACCTACACTCACCACATTTAACATCTGTTTGTACGCCTACACTCACCACATTTAACATCTGTTTGTACGCCTACACTCACCACATTTAACATCTGTTTGTACGCCTACACTCACCACATTTAACATCTGTTTGTACGCCTACACTCACCACATTTAACATCTGTTTGTACACCTACACTCACCACATTTAACATCTGTTTGTACACCTACACTCACCACATTTAACATCTGTTTGTACACCTACACTCACCACATTTAACATCTGTTTGTACACCTACACTCACCACATTTAACATCTGTTTGTACGCCTACACTCACCACATTTAACATCTGTTTGTACGCCTACACTCACCACATTTAACATCTGTTTGTACGCCTACACTCACCACTCCTTTGGATTCTGCAAGTCAATATTTTATATTTTAAAAAGAGTAGAGTACCATCACTTTTATTTCATTATCTTTTTTTTTATACAAGACCCCAGATATGCAGTGGAGCTATAGTATAAAGGGAGTTTTACCAGAGTACCGACCTCCACGGGGAATTTCAGCCCCTCCGATATCAGGACCGCATCCAGTCCTCAAGAAACAACACTCCAAGAAGAACTACATAAGAGAAAATTTAAAGCTCACTGCAACAGCAGTGTCTTCCCCTGTGAAAGGTGCCCCACTTACAACAAGAGGATGGCAACAGAAAGAACTTATTTCTATTTAAATATTTCCTGTATATTGGTTGACATTCCTGATTTTAAAAAATCTATGCATGTATTTGTAATTGTTACAATAATTTAATTACCTTAGCAGAGGGTTACAAAGAGTGGGGGTTTTATAAACGCGTTTGGAGAGTTTGGTTTTTAAGATACTTTGGGAATGGATGAGAAAAATTATTGAATTTTTTATTGACATATTTCATTAGTCAAGCATAATACTTACATAATGATATTGTTCATTGACTTCACATTGTTTTATTATTGATATAAGTTGATGTAATTTCCTGTTAATTCATAGATTTCATTAAAAAAATCTAAAAATATGGACAGATGAGCATAAGACGCAATAATCTTCTGTATAGAAGGAGCGTCTGTAATAGATACGAGATTTTTCAATTGCTATTATAGTTAATTATAGTATTATTTTAGTTTCAATTTGTAATATTTGTGTGTAAAAAGTACTGTGACATTGTCCATAAACGAAATAATTATTGACTAAAAATGCTTTGACTAAGAATTTCATTAGTGATTTTACAAGCATTTTTAATTTGGTTTTCTGGCAATATAATTTTTTTTTAAAATCACCTTTAAATTGCTTGCTACTAAGAACATAAATAATTATCCTTTTATCTCGATCTTTAATCACTTACAAATTTTTAATAACCCAAACAACAATTATAAATAAGTTATAAGAATTTTGATAAATTGAAAAGTTAAAATTTTTAAAAATAGTCAATGTTAATCCTTTTTTAATGTTTAATATTATGTAAATAATTTGTATTCACCGACACCTATTTATAAAATAAACAAACAGTATTCCATTCTACTCATTCATTAAGTTCTTGTTAAGTGAATGTCAACAAATCTTCCAACAGATTTTGAAAGATTAAAATGCTGTGATCAATATCTGTGATATAATTCATAATATAAGATTTTTTACATCTGAGAAAAGCAAACAATTTTATGTTAATGTAATCGTCATGTTATTATAAATGACATTATTATTGGTGTGCAATTGTATGTAAAGAATTCCAGGTATGATAATTATTATAATCAAACATCGCTAAACTTAAACATCCGTACCCTTTAAAAAATGTTTCATCACTATTAAAAATATTTGGTTTTGTGTTATGAGGTTCAATGAATTGTGTTTTGTTTCAATAAATGATTTAAATATTTTTCCATTAGAATTAGACAGTAATGAGTTTGTATGTATTCTGTGATGTAACTTTTCTTTGCAAATGAGAAATAAATAAATTCACCACTTAAAAAAAAATAATGCTTCAACTTACATTTCATTTAATTTCAGTTTCAGCAAGCTATTACATAGGCTTCAATTAACATGTCAAATGTATTTTACAAATATTTCTTTCCTTGTATCAGCCGAGGTTTTTTCCAACATCTTTCATTATTTAATTGCCTACTCTTTAAAATTGTATCCAGTAATTTAAATCGTAAAGTTTTGTCTGTCTATGAAAGGCTTTAAAAAATCAATTACTTCATCAATTTGGAGATAGGAAAATTTGTGTTTGTTGTTTTATGAAATAGCAAATTTTTATTTTCTGAGAATAATAATTGATAGACTGATTTCAATTATTTTTATAAAAAATGTTAAATTAAATTTAAATAAAGATTTTAACAATTTTATGCTGAACAAATTTATCATTTTTTTCTGATTTCGGGCCAGGAAATTAAGTGAATGTTGTTATTGTTTGAGTCATCACAGTTTCTTTAGTGATATTCTGGCATCTCAAGGAACACACACATCAATTATCTGGCATCTCAAGGAACACACACACATCAATTATCTGGCATCTCAAGGAACACACACACATCAATTTCTTCAAGTTACACATATTAACATTTATATTAATTGCACAAAAACGTTTTAAAAGTAAATAAGTACTTAAAAAAATTACTATTTCAATAAAATATCAGTTACTTTATTAGAATAAGTATATAGATTTGATCACGGGTCATTATAATATATAATACTGATGATTGAGTTCAACAAGTTTCATCTTCTTGGTTTAAGGTGTAGGGTGATTTCAATGTCTTTCCTTGATGTCAAATCACTTCTTTGTTCATCATCAAAAATATTAAATGGGAAAAAAACTTAAATTCTTTGCTTTTTATAATTATAATTGAAAGAAAAAAAAAGACACTGACTGTATAAAATACTGTTATTTAATTTAAATTAAGCAATCACAGTTATGCGTCACATTTGAGTTCAGGTTAAATGGATTTCTATCAACTATCAAACTACAATTGGAATTCTGTCAACCTACATCTATTCTAAATAATTGTTTTTAATCACTTCCATATCCCGATTCTTCAAATAATAAGAAAAATGATTTTAAACAATCTGTTAAACAGTTCAACAGATAGGAATCTGTTTTCATCATAAAATTATGATTCAGATAAACATTTTTCTTATGATTAGAAGAAATGAAACTAGCTGGCTTGAATCAGGTAGAAGCAATCAATTACTAAAAGGGTGTTAAAATAAAAATTGATCAATATGCAGAACTTTGCACCAAATCTAAACACTATGTACAAGTGATGCATGTGGAATAAATAATTTTGTGGGAGTTAATGGGCCAAAGAGTGGCTAGTCAAAATTAATTGATCTAAACAGGGGAATGAGGATGTGGGTTTAGGGTCTGATCGTTGAAATTTTCAGTTTTAAATTTTATTTTTTGTTTCATATCTAAATACAAAATTAGGATTAAGATAATCCACCCCCCAATTTCTTCTCCTCGGCAATGACCGCCTCAACTCCCCTCCTCATCTCCTGGATGGCCTGGATCTCAGTCAGACCTAATCTCCTCTTGTTGGAGATGTCGTACACACCACCAACAGATTCTGTGTGCTCTCCGTGGATTCCTGAAATTTCAAAAATTAAGTTTCAGAAATGGTTAATAATTTAGGATCTAATTCTGTTTGATCAGCCTTGAAGAGCTGCCAATGTTGTGGATTAAGTGCTACATTCCCTGTGACCAGTTTTCATTTTATTCCCACTAAGGAGCTGTGCTGTTTTTTATTAAGAAAAATTCACATGCCAGTTAATACATTTAGTTTATAAAGTTATTATAAGGAATTGTGTCATTTATTTTATATTTTCAATGTAGTTTATAAATATCATTTTTAAAATAAATAATTATATTTATCACCCAGAATGTTATTCAAATCATTCTCAGCTATTGCCTTCAATAAAAGTATGTATTAAATTTCCAATGTGTCCACAATAAATCGACAGCCTAAAAATTCTGTCCAGAAATGAAACTGAAAACATTTCACAAATCTTTTGGAAAATTTTAATTTCCTTCATTAGGAATCCAAAATATATTTTTTGTTGCTTAAATTTTAAAAATAAACAGACTCGCACTTAAAGACGCTGGCAGAGTGCCATGTTTATTTACCTCTAGCCTGGATTAAAGACGCTGGCAGAGTGCCATGTTTATTTACCTCTGGCCTGGATTAAAGACGCTGGCAGAGTGCCATGTTTATTTACCTCTGGCCTGGATTAAAGACGCTAGCAGAGTGCCATGTTTATTTACCTCTGGCCTGGATTAAAGACGCTGGCAGAGTGCCATGTTTATTTACCTCTGGCCTGGATTAAAGACGCTGGCAGAGTGCCATGTTTATTTAACTCTGGCCTGGATTAAAGACGCTGGCTGAGTGCCATGTTTATTTACCTCTGGCTTGGATGCCCAGTTTGTCACAGAAAGCCTTGAAGTCGGGGCTGGCAGACAGTTTTGGGATCTTGATGTGCACCGAGGCACGGAGTGTGGTGCCCAGGTTGGAGGGGCAGAAAGTCAGGTAGCCGAGACCTTCACGTTTGGCGAATGAGAGACCACTTCCCTCAAGAGCCTTGATGGCCTGGGGACAGATTATTGGCCTTCAATTGGAGATGGACGTACATCAAGATAACAAAAAATTTCTGCATGACACACAGTTTCTTTGTATGGTGTTCTTTAATTTTGTTGATTCTAAACTTAATCATTCATGGATCCCATTGGATTAAAGTTTTAATCTTCACTTATTATAAACTGCTCTTGATCTCAGCACCACCACCCCCACCCCATAAATCTACTTCTGTTATAAGGGGAAAGAAATCTGACAAATTTTGTGTACATCTCATGCTAGTTTTCCCCCTTCAACATAAAAAAAGCTAAAGGGGCAAGTACCTTGACGAGTCTTGCGTAGACCTCTTGCAAGTTACCTCCCTTCTGCATAGAGATGAATCTCAGGTGGTCCTCCTCGTTGACCCAGACCAAGAAAGTTTTGTTGTCATTGAAGAAAATACCACGGCCCGTGGGCCAGTCGTTGTAGCCTCCAGCTTCCCTCAAAAACCTGGAATAACATTAGAAATAGATATCAAATTACATCAGGTTACAGATAGCCCATTAAATTAAGTTAGAAGATTCCCACCTGTCAATATCTTAGAATGCTAAGATTCCCACCTGTCACTATCGTTGAAAAGGAAGTGGTCCTCTGTCAACTGTTTCTGGGTTTCTTTGGTCATGCCAGTGAGTGGGAAGTATGTTCCCTTGAGTTCCCCGTCCAACTTCTGCAGTGCCTCGACCGACTTCTTCTCCATTTCAACTCTGTCCTGTACCCAGAACAAGGTTCAAATTAATGATGTTGACAAGTGTTAGCTGTCAATACAATAACTGTCAGTGTTAGCTGGCAGTACAATAACTGTCAGTGTTAGCTGGCAGTACAATAACTGTCAGTGTTAGCTGGCAGTACAATAACTGTCAGTGTTAGCTGGCAGTACAATAACTGTCAGTGTTAGCTGGCAGTACAATAACTGTCAGTGTTAGCTGGCAGTACAATAACTGTCAGTGTTAGCTGGCAGTACAATAACTGTCAGTGTTAGCTGGCAGTACAATAACTGTCAGTGTTAGCTGGCAGTACAATAACTGTAAGTAAAAATCATATTATCAACTAAAAATAACCAATTCAGTAGACTAAATGTCTTAAGTAGACTGAATGTCTTAAGTAGACTGAATGTCTTAAGTAGACTGAATGTCTTAAGTAGACTGAATGTCTTAAGTAGACTGAATGTCTTAAGTAGACTGAATGTCTTAAGTAGACTAAATGTCTTAAGTAGACTGAATGTCTTAAGGAGACTGAATGTCTTAAGTAGACTGAATGTCTTAAGTAGACTGAATGTCTTAAGTAGACTGAATGTCTTAAGTAGACTGAATGTCTTAAGTAGACTGAATGTCTTCAGTAGACTGAATGTCTTAAGTAAATTGAATGTCTTAAGTAGACTGAATGTCTTAAGTAGACTGAATGTCTTAAGTAGACTGAATGTCTTAAGTAGACTGAATGTCTTAAGTAGACTGAATGTCTTAAGTAGACTGAATGTCTTAAGTAGACTGAATGTCTTAAGTAAATTGAATGTCTTAAGTAGACTGAATGTCTGCAGTAAATTGAATGTCTTAAGTAGACTTAATGTCTGCAGTAAATTGAATGTCTTAAGTAGACTGAATGTCTGCAGTAAATTGAATGTCTTAAGTAGACTGAATGTCTTAAGTAGACTTAATGTCTTAAGTAGACTGAATGTCTTAAGTAGACTGAATGTCTTAAGTAGACTGAATGTCTTAAGTAGACTGAATGCCTGCAGTAAATTGAATGTCTTAAGTAGACTGAATGTCTTAAGTAGACTTAATGTCTTAAGTAGACTGAATGTCTTAAGTAGACTGAATGTCTTAAGTAGACTGAATGTCTTAAGTAGACTGAATGCCTGCAGTAAATTGAATGTCTTACGTTGAATACATCAAGTATGGCTGAAATAAAAGTGATTGCCTCTAGGGGGGACGGGGGGGGGGAGGTAAGACAACAAACAGATTTTGTAGGACGTCAGTTAAAGTGACCTGACATCATGTTGTGAATGACTGTATATGATATGTTATAAATGACTTATGGTACGTTATAAATGACTGTATAAGGTATGTTATAAATGACTGTATATGGTATGTTATAAATGACATCTTACCTCCAGTGTGAGTACTGGTGGGAAGCCATAACTGTCATGGCTGCGAGCAACTCGGACACGTGTGGAGACGATGAGGTTCCCAGAAGGGTCAAGGTCACCAAAGTCCAGCTTGGCCACGTCACCAAAGTCTGGCTGGGGATGGTTGAGCTCGCTGACCTTGTGGTAGTCCTTGATGACAGCGTCCAGGAGCGAGTCGAACACGGTATAGGCATCGGGGTCAGAGGCGTAGACACCCACGCCACTGTCTGTGTTCTCACAGCCTGAAACAACACAAAGATGATGTCATTACTGATGTGCTTCAAGTCTAGGGCAGTGATTCTTAAACTAGGGTTCATGTGCAGCGAGTGTAAACTTATTTACTACAAGGAACAATAGACATTCGATGGGTCTTGTTTAAATGATGGGATTGCAGAGAGGCCCTCGAAACAGGGCGCCCATTATTGGGGTAGCGCGTTTTTTCCGCAGCTGGTTAAAGTGTGTGATGTTTTTTGATTGACACAAACCTTTAGTCTGCATGTAAGAAAAATTAAGTCTTTGGGTAAGACATACGTTTACTTAACGCAGGGGTCGGGAAACTTTTCGTCTAAGAGAGCCATAAACACCACATATTTTGAAAAGTAATTCTGTGAGAGCCATACATTGTGTTTAAAAATTCAAGTAAATGTGAGCATTTTGTGTAATTTCAACCTTAAAGCACAATAGTTATGTCTATGAATTATTTTTAATAACATTGTTATGCTGTTTTTAAATGCAATTAATATGTTAATCAAAGGAGTCTGAATAAACTTTTTTTTAAAAATAATTGAACATTTGTCTGGGAGTCAGATGCCGCCATCAATAGATCCACATCTGGCTCGCGAGCCATGGTTTCCCGACATCTGACTTAAAGCAAGACATCAGTAATACTGACAGTATACTTCGTGGGCATGAAATATGAGATGATAATAACCAAGTTAAAAGAAGAAAATAAAATAGTGTTCCCCATATAAAATTGTGATTGTACTTCCGGTCAGAACAAAGCTGCGAAAAGGGCAATAATTCAGATGGTATAAAAATCGATTAACTCCCCTAGCAGCTTCTTAGCCCCTCGAAACGCCATAACCAGACTTTTTGCATCATTAACCGATATGACCAGTAAAATTTAAATCCATATACAATGCTAAGAAATACAAACTTTACAAACCAGATGAAATTGAAAACAAACAATGTACGCGTGGATTCAAAGGATATATTTTAGGTGGAGGGGTGGTGCGGTAAATCAGTGCTTCTCAAAGTAGCGGACCGGTGCCGGTCCGTGGGTCGTCCGCCGCAGGACCGCAGAAGTTATCAAGAAAGGACAGAAAATATCATTATAATATAATCCTCCGTGTGCAACCATTAACACTAACCTATTAGGATATGTCAACTTTTCGGTAGTAGCCAAAATGAAATAATAAAATGAGATAAATTACATTTCGATATGACGTCAGAACAGGTTAAACAGAGCACCGGTCCCTGCAGCAATGGAAAAAAATTCTGCCGGTCCGCCATATTAAAAAGTTTGAGAAGCACTGCGGTAAAGGACGTTAAATATTACGCCATTTTGAAATTATCAGAATCATGGGGCATGTAAAACTTGAATTGTGTTAGAGATTATATGGCCAAGTAAAAGTTACAATTTTGTTAGAGATTATGTGACTAGGAGTCAGTTTAAGAAACATTCGAGACTAAAATAAGGTTGAGAGATTAATTTAATAAAGTCATTAAATAAAATCATAACACGACATGTATACATCCAGATTATAATTAATGTTCAAGGTGCAGAAATCTGAGCCAGGTGCACGGGTCAAATCTTGGCACGTTCCTCATTTAGACTACACGGGTCATAGCGTTACCAATCTTGACATGTTCCTTATTTAGACTGCGTCCATAAAACAAACCATAATTAGTATTTCATTGATGAGAGAAGGTTGAGATTATTAGTAATGACTGGAGCCACTCAATCTATTATCTGTTTCTTCCTTGCAATCTATGTTTCATTGTATTAATATCAAGTTACACACAATAATAATTATAACAATTCCACAATGTGCCAGGCATCAGGTGACAAGTGATGGCCAGGCACCTGGTGACCACTGATGGCCAGGCACCTGGTGACCAATGATGGCCAGGCACCTGGTGACCACTGATGGCCAGGAACAGCACCGTTTCTTACCTGAGCGAATGCAGTCAGCTAAAGTCCCACCGAATTTTGTCTTCAAACACTTGATGCGACTGTAGATGTTATTGGTTAAATGTTTTCTAAGCAAAGACTTGCAATCTGTGGCGGCCAATAGCCGTCTGTACAGACCCTCAGCCTCTACACAAGGATCGCATGGTTCCCCCATTATAAGATACTTTTTGTTCGAACGAAATTAGATTTAGACGAACCGGCAAGATTCTAATTTTCTGTCAACAGTCGACACAAATGGCAAAAAGTATCAAAGCGAAGGAACAAAGTCCTTAATTTTCCTTGATTCCTATAGTGTACGTGTTCAAGAGCATGTGACGTATGCAACAACCAATGTGTGGCTCTGACACAACTATCCCGTGGTTCAAGCAAAATCCCGATTGCGCATCTCGGCTGCCAAAAAGCAAACGTCCCGAACTCAAGCCCGTTCATCGATAGGCCAGGTTATCATGGTTTTTGGACGAACCAAGGCACGAATTTGGGGGACAGTTGAGATCATATCGCTAGATAAGAGATTTCATTTTAACTAACTTTAAAAAAATGTGCACTTAGAACTTTAGGCCCGGAAGAAGAAATTTGGACATTTCATGAACATGCGTAGAGGTCAAAGGTTACTTCCGTTATTTGGAATTAGCAGGAATGATTCAATAGCAATAGGCCTTGTCATAATATGACGGAAGTCTATTAATAGAGATATTGGGGCTATGTATATCTTTATAAGGACACATTTCATACAAATTTAATAAAAGATACGAGTCAATATGTAAATGTAGATATATTGAGAGGGATATATATTATTATCTTATCAGCTATTTGTTAATTCTTCGTTAATTTAAGACAGCTTATTGGACCTGAAAAAGGAAAAAACCTTGCTCGTTAGTGGTGGCTAAATGAAACTTGTGGACGCTACTTCACTTTCCCCATAGTCCGTCATAGACCGGAAAGTTGTTTAATTTTTTTTTATAGTTTCCTAATTTTACTATGTTAACAATATTGAGAACATGTTGATTCGACTATATTTATGCTTCAAAACATTGTCCCGCTAAAATGTAACCTAAAATTAGAACATTACTCATTGAGCTATGACGTTTTCCGGTTTTAGAAATGACAAACCCTATTTAACGTCTTCAAAATACTTTTACGATAATTGGTTTTATTTTTAACTTAAAACGATCAATAATTGGTCTGTAAGACGTGCGGGTGTTGATCCTGAAAATGTTCTTTTTTTTATAGAAAAAATATAGAAAATAGAGCAATCCATAAATTGGCAATATACAACTGGAACAATAAAGTAAAATCTATATTGAAATAATTATATATTTATCTATATCACACTTGTTTCAATCCTTTCATTTCAAAATGTTGAAAAACATGAAAATACAGCACCAACAATCTCATTGGATACCACCTACCAGATCGGATACAATCTTCCAATTTCCCGCCAAATTTCGTATGCTCGTTTTTTAACTGATCAAATAGAAATTGCGTCAAGTGTTTTTTCAAGAGAGAGTGACATTCTGCCGTGGTGTGGCAGAGTTTTTCCCACAGCTGGTCCACACTTGTGAGAGCCACTCTCTGCTTGTGGTCAACACTGCCATCATTAGTATGGTCCACACTTGTGAGAGCCACTCTCTGCTTGTGGTCAACACTGCCATCATTAGTATGGTCCACACTTGTGAGAGCCACTCTCTGCTTGTGGTCAACACTTCCATCATGAGTATCTACCTCACTCTGAGGCTCATCTGTATCAAATCCTAGCTTCGTGTCTATATCAACCCGAACAGTTTCATCACTGGGTAAATCTTGGCTATTTCCGGAGGTCTGACTGTCGAGAGGACGTATATTTTCTCTTTGTCTGTCTATCTGTCTGCTGTAGTTTGAATACATGTTCGGTTACCCTCATATAAATCTGTACACTAAATAAATAGCCTCCAATACAACTTTCAAACCCGAGAGCTCCTTCAGAATAACAACAACAGAACAGCGGCCATGTTGAATTTTCTTATCTTTTGTCTCCCTTGACTTCTAGGGATATTACGTCACAGCAAGCGTTAGGGTCGCTTAGCGACGGCGATGTTTCTTGAGCTTGACACTCCACCACACCAAGCAACACTGGCCACCTCTACACCTAGCAACACTGGCCACCTCTACACCAAGCAACACTGGCCACCTCTACACCAAGCAACACTGGCCACCTCTACACCAAGCAACACTGGCCACCTCTACACCAAGCAACACTGGCCACCTCTACACCAAGCAACACTGGCCACCTCTACACCAAGCAACACTGGCCACCTCTACACCTAGCAACACTGGCCACCTCTACACCAAGCAACACTGGCCACCTCTACACCTAGCAACACTGGCCACCTCTACACCTAGCAACACTGGCCACCTCTACACCTAGAAACACTGGCCACCTCTACACCTAGCAACACTGGCCACCTCTACACCTAGCAACACTGGCCACCTCTACACCAAGCAACTCTGGCCACCTCTACACCAAGCAACACTGGCCACCTCTACACCTAGCAACACTGGCCACCTCTACACCTAGCAACACTGGCCACCTCTACACCAAGCAACACTGGCCACCTCTACACCAAGCAACACTGGCCACATCTACACCAAGCAACACTGGCCACCTCTACACCTAGCAACACTGGCCACCTCTACAACTAGCAACACTGGCCACCTCTACACCTAGCAACACTGGCCACCTCTACACCTAGCAACACTGGCCACCTCTACACCTAGCAACACTGGCCACCTCTACACCTAGCAACACTGGCCACCTCTACACCTAGCAACACTGGCCACCTCTACACCTAGGAACACTGGCCACCTCTACACCTAGCAACACTGGCCACCTCTACACCTAGCAACACTGGCCACCTCTACACCTAGCAACACTGGCCACCTCTACACCTAGCAACACTGGCCACCTCTACACCTAGCAACACTGGCCACCTCTACACCTAGCAACACTGGCCACCTCTACACCTAGGAACACTGGCCACCTCTACACCTAGCAACACTGGCCACCTCTACACCTAGCAACACTGGCCACCTCTACACCAAGCAACACTGGCCACCTCTACACCAAGCAGCCAGTATTCCCTCTAAGGTTCGTTGGTCCATGATCAAAGTAAAAAAACTCGTGTGCAAAGTTGCATAGCACCTATTTTTGTGTGCAATATTTTACAATTTTGCTTCGAGGTAATTCTAAACTGCTGCGCGGCGTCGGTCAGATATCTGCGCGTCAGCGCGGTTTAAGGAGAACATTACTAGCAACCCTGATTATCGGAACGTAAGATTACGATCGCTAGTAAGTAGACGATTAAGTTTAAGTCAAAACTCAGATGCAGAAACTCTCAAGATCACGACACAAGACGATGTATACCTTTGGGCTAAAGAACACGACACAAGACGATGTATACCTTTGGACTCACAGACAATTATAACCTGCAATAGATTTTCATAGCAATTTGTTGTTCGGC
Source organism: Ampullaceana balthica (assembly GCA_944989445.1). Taxonomy (NCBI): domain Eukaryota; kingdom Metazoa; phylum Mollusca; class Gastropoda; family Lymnaeidae; genus Ampullaceana; species Ampullaceana balthica. The sequence goes on along the minus strand of CALYLW010000145.1, from coordinate 125,261 downwards.
GTCAGACATTGACCGCTTAGACACTGACAGCTCATATATTGACAGCTCAGAGACACTGACAGCTCAGACACTGACAGCTCAGAAATTGACAGCTCAGACATTGACAGCTCAGACACTGACAGCACAGACATTGACATCTCAGACATTGACAGCTCAGACATTGACAGCTCAGACATTGACAGCTCAGACATTGACAGCTCAGACACTGACAGTTCAGACATTGACAGCTCAGACATTGGCAGCTCAGACATTGACAGCCCAGACACTGACTGCTCAGATATAAACTGCTACAGCCAGAGTTGTCATTGCATATAATTATTTTACTTGAAAGGACATTGATATGACAAATGTGCTATTCAGTCGCCATTACAACCTGGTTATGGTACAAACCCTCATCAGTGGCGTAGAATTTGTGGTGGAAAGGGGGCCATCGGTGGCACCTATTTTCTTAATAAACAAGCTGCTTTTCTACAACTTTAAAAAAAACTAGGATACCATGTCTACGACACTAGTCCCTGGTACATAAAGACAAGAACTCTCACATGAAATGAGAGCACAAAGAGTTTATTCAACGTTCTGGCCAGGCGTGTGGTTGTGTCACTATCCAAACATTTGTTGTGTCAGGAGCCACAACACGCACATTTTGTGTGTTTGAAGTTTTTCTTCTTCTAAAGTAGTTGTTTATGCACCGCTATTTGATCAGTTTGTCGGTGTGTGTGTGTGTGTGTGTGTGTGTGTGTGTGTGTGTGTGTGTGTGTGTGTGTGTGTGTGTGTGTGTCAGTCAGGGCATGTAGTGATACTCAACAACATAATCCAAGATTATGGGTTGACAATATAAGACTTTGTTGACAATATAAGACTTTGTTGACAATATAAGACTTTGTTGACAATATAAGACTTGGGTTGACAATGTAAGACTTGGGTTGACAATATAAGACTGAGAAAAGAAAAAAACTAACGTAAAAAATCGTTTCAACCAGATAAACAAAAGAATTATTCTATATTAATTTAACAGCCCAATATTTAAGTCACCAAATATTTTTAGCTGCACATTTCTTTGCTACCCAATGGTTCGTTCGTTTAAAGACCTTGAATGTAATACACATAGTGACTCTCCTTTATTTGTGGAACGGATTACGTCATTGCAACAATGGCCACCATCATGGACCTCCAGTGGTGCCCCCCCTAGCGTGAGCACAAACCATTTCCGTGTTACAAGTGTCGAGAGTGAGTCGTCTGCTTGTCTCAAGTCTGCCCGGCAATCGGCCACTCAATACCTTCACTTGACCGCTCGCGGCGTCCACCACACACTCAACAGCTGGTCATGGATTTATTTTGTGGACATCGACTCTCATCTATGTCATCTTTATTTAAGACTTTATTTTATTCAGTGAATGTGTGTGTGTGTGTGTGTGTGTGTGTGTGTGTGTGTGTGTGTGTGTGTGTGTGGAGGGATGTGAATAAAGACTTTATTTTATTCAGGAATGTGTGAGTGTGTGTGGAGGGATGTGAATAAGTTCTTTTTTGTGTGGGTGGGCATGAAAATGTGTGTGTGTGTATGTACATCCAAGTATTTTTTGTTATTGATGACAGCCACAGCCATAAGTAATCGCTATTCAATTATTTCTATAGATTCGTTTGTAATCGACTTGAGGATGTCAAAAAACATATTCGCGACTCCTCAATTCCCTCAACTTTTCTGACGTCACCAATCAAACAGACCTTGGGGGGTGGGGGTGTAAGACAGCAGACGACAAGTCCAACCTTGTCAGACAATTTAATTATCCCCAAGGTGACCCCCACTGCACGCCAACCAGCCAAAAAGACGTGCTCCCAGGACCTCCCACTCCCCCCCCCCACACAACGTTATCGTCTTGGCTTCCTCCCAGTAACGTAAAGTTAAATTGACAGCGGGGGGGGGGAGGGGGGATAGAATCTGTGGACGGTACACAGGAATATTCTTTGGAAGGCGATGGAAGGAATTAAAAACTAACTCAACAAGAACAAATTTTTTTTTCAAAAAACAACAACATTAAGACAAATAACTCCGCCAGAAAGACATTTGAGGTGAGCCTGAGAGAATTGACGTCATCAACACCTGTGGGGATTAGAGGGTCTAACATGACAAGGGACAAACACCAAACAAAGGGCAGCTAGAACAATACAAAGGCCATCTAGAACAATACAAAGGCCATCTAGAACAATACAAAGGGCATCTGGAACTATACAAAGGGCATCTAGAACAATACAAAGGGCATCTGGAACTATACAAAGGTCATCTAGAACAATAAAAAGGGCATCTAGAACAATACAAAGGGCATCTAGAACAATACAAAGGGCATCTAGAACAATACAAAGGGCATCTAGAACAATACAGACAAAGGGGGGCAGCTAGAACAATACAAAGGGCATCTAGGACAATACAGACGAAGGGCAGCTGGAACAATACAGACAAAGGGCAACTAGAACAAAACATACGAAGGGCAGCTAGAACAATACAGACAAAGGGCAGCTAGAAGTATACAAAGGGCAGCTAGAACAATACAAAGGGCATCTAGAACACTACAGACAAAGGGCAGCTAGAACAATACAGACAAAGGGCAGCTAGAACAATACAGACAAAGGGCATCTGGACTTATACAGACAAAAGGCAGCTAGAACAATACAGACAAAGGGCATCTGGAACTATATAGACAAAGGGCAGCTAGAACAATACAGACAAAGGGCATCTAGACAATACAGACAAAGGGCAGCTGGAACGTCAAATTTTAATGGGAAAATAAGCATGTGCCATGAATCTCTAGCACGTGTGTGTCCACCTGTCACCACCCCCACCCAGTAACACATCTCTAGCACGTGCGTGTTACCAGTAACACATCTCTAGCACGTGTGTGTCCACCTGTCACCACCCCCACCCAGTAACACATCTCTAGCACGTGCGTGTTACCAGTAACACATCTCTAGCACGTGTGTGTCCACCTGTCACCACCCCCACCCAGTAACACATCTCTAGCACGTGCGTGTTACCAGTAACACATCTCTGGCACGTGTGTGTCCACCTGTCACCACCCCCACCCAGTAACACATCTCTAGCACGTGCGTGTTAGCAGTAACACATCTCTAGCACGTGTGTGTCCACCTGTCACCACCCCACCCAGTAACACATCTCTAGCACGTGCGTGTTACCAGTAACACATCTCTAGCACGTGCGTGTTAGCAGTAACACATCTCTAGCAAGTGTGTGTCCACCTGTCACCCCCCACCCAGTAACACATCTCTAGCACGTGCGTGTTAGCAGTAACACATCTCTTGCACGTGCGTGTTAGCAGTAACATCTCTTGCACGTGCGCGACTTATTGTACAGTTTGATACTATACTAATGTGATTGACACAGACACAGACTGAATGAAATAGGTTAAATCAAGTCCTGTGTGAGACTCAGACAGACTGAATGAAATAGGTTAAATCAAGTCCTAAGTGAGACTGACACATTTATTACCGCGGCTTATCAGCAGTCGACACGTCTGCAAGTTGCACCGGGGACCTGCACTCAAGGACTCCATTGTTTTTGTCTTTGGTGTGAGAGTATGGGGCCGGCTGGAGGTGGGCCGGGGGGGGGGCTATACTTGGAGTGGGATCATTAAACAATAAAATTTCAGATTTCTATAAACGTCATTTTTATTGACCTTGTCAATGGCATGTGACATAGTATAGGTCATAAGCATTCTACAGGTCATGACAACCTCACATTGACCGCTTCTTCCTTTAGGCTTAGGAAAGGGCGTTAAACAAAAAACAATGGACTTAACCAAAACAGGGGACGTAACCAAAACAGGGGACATAATAACGAAAACAGGGAATGGAGCACAATGATGAGATGGCAGTGTACTTTCAAAATTTATTTACTGACGTCAAATATGCGCATATGATGCTACTGTCAAAGGTCAAGGTCAAACAACAGTTAGAACTGTGTAAAATGGTGGTTAGTGAATAGTCCCCCTCTGACCACCACCTGACACCCCCTACAACCAAGCACTGAACCTAGTGGCCCACAATCCTCTCTGGTCAATACGGCCCTAATGTCAACGTGAGCCTCTTGTCTATCTGACCCTAGTGGCACACAATCCTCTCTGATCAATACGGCCCTAATGTCAACGTGAGCCTCTTGTCTATCTGACCCTAGTGGCCCACAATCCTCTCTGATCAATACGGCCCTAATGTCAACGTGGGCCTCTTGTCTATCTGACCCTAGTGGCCCACAATCCTCTGTGATCAATACGGCCCTAATGTCAACGTGAGCCTCTTGTCTATCTGACCCCAGTGGCCCACAATCCTCTCTGATCAATACGGCCCTAATGTCAACGTGAGCCTCTTGTCTATCTGACCCTAGTGGCCCACAATCCTCTGTGATCAATACGGCCCTAATGTCAACGTGAGCCTCTTGTCTATCAGCAGGACCCATAACTCTTGTCTATCAGCAGGACCCATAACTCTTGTCTATCAGCAGGACCCATAACTCTTGTCTATCAGCAGGACCCATAACTCTTGTCTATCAGCAGGACCCATAACTCTTGAAACATTGATCAATAACAACAAATGTTTCAAATAGTTCAGCTTTCAAAATGGTGGATTAGGGATCACGTGATTTTGGAGGCAGTCAAGACATAACCCTTGAACTTCATTAAAGACGTTTCTCTATACACTCACAACTATTGACATTGTCTAACACTAAAGACTTTGAAGACAGATTCTAACATTTAAGGTGTTAGACAGTGTCTAACATTGAAGATTTTAGACAGTTTAAAAATTGTAAGATTTTAAACAGTTCGTATCATACATTTGAGACTTTAGACGGTGTGTTACATTGACACATAAAGAGATAGGGCCTTGTACCCGTATGTCATATAGAGATGCCACTACACATAAAGAGATAGGGCCTTGTACCCGTATGTCATATAGAGATGCCACTACACATAAAGAGATAGGGCCTTGTACCCGTATGTCATATAGAGATGTCACTACACATAAAGAGATAGGAACTTGTACCCGTATGTCATATAGAGATGTCACTACACATAAAGAGATAGGGCCTTGTACCCGTATGTCATATAGAGATGTCACTACACATAAAGAGATAGGGCCTTGTACCCGTGTGTACCCTAAATACGAGCCTGAAGAGGACGAATTAGAAACAAGGTCATTTCAAGGAGAAGGAAAGCGAGTATCTACTTCTCAGCTATCGATTTCAGACTCCCAATTCCACCCCCACCCCACCCCCAAACCTTCACAGAAATCGCGGCTGTGATCAAAGTCCCAGTTTCCTTCACTTTTTTTCACACTTATCATCACGTCTGTTGGTGAGGTGGTGGGGGTGGGCAGGGTGTAATATTGATGGCCGACTCTACCCCACCCCTACCCCCCACTAATATATAAAAGTATCGATCCATGCCTTGATAACAAACCTTACACGTGTAGTAGTGCCATAATGTCTCTGTAAGTAATCAAATTACAATTAAAAACAACTCTTTAATTGATTGACTCTGTCAAACACTTGAATAAACCGACCCAAGGATTCAATAGTTGTGTGAATCTTTTCAGGAAAATATTAGGGTTACACAGCAACATGTCTGAAGATAGAAACACCCCCCACCCACCCGCCCAGACCATGTTTTCACACAGAAGTAAAACTCTAGCTGGCGTCATTATCGATTATCTATCAATATCCTCTAACACCTCACTGAGGTAATCCCTTAATAAAGTGACGAACTATAATCTCTGGATTAAACCGTATTCGGTGGCGGGTCATTTAGAGCGATACTACACAAACCTGGCCGATAACACTTTAATCAATACGATACTGCACAAAACATAAATACCAAACTAACCAATGGGATACTATATTAACCAGAGCGATACCAATTTTTTGTACACAACAGCAATACTTCCTGGCATGCACCAACAGCCAACAGCAGGGGCGGATTAAGACTGCACGGGGCCCCTGGCTGCAATTCAAACTGGGGCCCTATCCAGCCAGCGTCCCTTGAAATAAAATGATTGCTAGCAGCTAATAAAAGACAGTAACTTCTAACTAAATAGTCCATTGGTTCCTTGCTCATGCTTTTTCTGTACTACGGGATCGGCCTTTCCAGTCAAAAAGATTATTCAATTATTCATGAAAAAACCGAACACGAAGAAATAACTGTTTGCCGGTATCTTAAAATTGACTATAAAAAGACAAATGAAAAAAGAAAAAAAAACACCACTGGGAATAGATCCCTACATCGCTTGCACCCCAAGCCTACACACTTCCATACGATCAGGAGAGCTTGACGGTAATTGTTAATTTAAAAATTATAAATAATATTCTTTAATATGTTCCCTTATTATCAGGTTTTTCGATTTCTAAGACTATCGGGTGATCGGGTCGGACGGGTCGGAATAGCGATCAGATTAGTAGATAAGATGTTATTAATTTATTTAATTTATGATAATTTCAGGGATTCATGCAAACATTTGCCACATTTATATAAAATATACAAGTTTGGGGGCTCTTAAATCATCGGGGGCCCCTGATTTAGCCCGTTCACCCCTCCCCCTTAATAGGCCAGCAGCAATACTTTCTGGCAGATTTACAATTGGCCACAGATCTGCTTCCCACGGATCCCACACCAGGAACATCGTCCCTCCCCTCCCTGCCTCTGATGTGTTGTGTTCATTGTTTCCCCGTATCCCTCTCATCGTCCCTCCCCTCCCTGCCTCTGATGTGTTGTGTTCATTGTTTCCCCGTATCCCTCTCATCGTCCCTCCCCTCCCTGCCTCTGATGTGTTGTGTTCATTGTTTCCCCGTATCCCTCTCATCGTCCCTCCCCTCCCTGCCTCTCATCGTCCCTCCCCTCCCTGCCTCTCATCGTCCCTCCCCTCCCTGCCTCTCATCCTCCCTGCCCTCCCTGCCTCTGATGTGTTGCGTGTTCATTGTTTCCTCTTACTCTCCCCACAGCTCTAGATAAAAGATAAGCGCCACCTGCCGGTGATACCTAGAATGGTAAAGCCTCGTGTTCACTCAGTGAAGGAGACCAGAGAATTTATCCTCTTCGCGATAATGGCGCCACGAATTTGCTGACTTCTGCACGAATGATTCTATAGATAGAATGACAGCATGCTCCGGGCAGGTGAATTGTTTACCTGTGAGGAGCGAGCAAAGACAGAGCCAAAAAACTTGGCTCAAAGTGTAGCCAGCACTTTATATTACTTTTCCCCAGCATCCCCCCCCCAACCCCGTTGTTCTGGCATGTCTGATATGATGTCTACAACTGGTCTACAAGTGTGCTACAAGTGTGCTACAAGTGTGCTACAAGTGTGCTACAAGTAAATACATTTCATTAAGATACCACAGAGACGTCATCAAATAAACATCTGACGTGTGAATAACGTGTGAATGACGTGTGAATGACGTGTGAATGACGTGTGAATGTGAATGACTTGTTATTACAGCCCCCTCCCCCCATAGCAATGTAGTCAAAAGGTCATCAAGAATCCCAAGGTCAATTAAGTAATTAAAAATTCCCGTCTGGAATTCGGACGTGGAATGGGTTGCATGAGGAAACTTGGAAAACCAACACTTGATCAACATTTAAAACCAACACTTGATCAACATTTAAAACCAACACTTTATCAACATTTAAAACTCTAATAACAATGCAGGACTAGACTCAAACTATGGATAAGCGTAGGACGCAATAAATCGTCTGCATAGGAGGAGCGTCTGTAACAGATAAGATAAGATAAGATGAAAGTACTTCTTATTGAGTTGTGAAAAACATCTACAACACAAGTACGGACACAGACGACAACATCTAGGACGAACGGCAATCTACTGGAGAGAAGGATTGAGACTACAAAAGATGCCCTTCATTAATGTGGGTCCAACTAACATCCAGTCTACACACGCCAATGTGGTCGGTGAAATGAATTAAATTAGAATATTGTTGCCCAATTTAACCCCGTGTCTAATTCGTCCCCTTTTATGTCGAGTAGACGTGTGAGTGTGAGGGTAAGTAGAGAAAAGTTTGTGTGTAAGTAACAACTGCCGTACTCGTTCAGGGCCGGCCCTAGAGTATGCGGGGCCCAAGGCAGCAAACGATATGCGGGGCCCAAGGCAGCATACGATATGCGGGGTCCCAGGACCAAGGCAGGAGATGAAGATCGAGACCCATGCAAACATGTGCATCCCTTAATATATAAAGATAATATTTAAAAAAAAATTAAATTACTTTTAAATGTTAACTCTATTACAGCATTTAACACATCAATAATTACAGTTTTATTCATTTTGACAGTTTATTTATATATTACATAATTCACAATATAAACTATATACACTAGTGTTGGTTTGGTTGTATCTTCTAGTCCCATCTTGTTTTTACAACTTATACGCAAATCTTGCGAGCTTTCGCAGCTGCAAGATCTCAAATACTGGTTCGTTTACTATTGCCAGAATCCTTAGCAACAGGATTCTCAATTGACACACTAGCTAAGTTACTGGGCCGAATCATTGTTTATCGCATAAAGATCTAAGTTTAGTTTCGAAAAGCTTCTTTTTTCGGAAGCCAAAGTTACAAGAACAGTTTGAAGTATTCGAAGCGCATTTTGTGTTAGTGAAGTCACTATAACGCCATTTTTTAAACTAAAAAAAACAGCAAATTATAAACAGGATCGTTGTAGGTGACTGCAGGAATTATGGAACTCAATGATTGCAACTCTGCAGCAAGCATGAAACCATCCAGATACTTACTATCGCAGGCTTTTCTCGAGATTCATTCAGTAAATTATTTATTTTATTTTTATGTAATTGCTGAAATTTATAAAGAAATCCAAAACGAGTCATGATGACGTAGTAATTGTTTAAATCGACTGTCCATCGACATGTTTGCACATCAACAATCTGGTTTAAAATTATTTGCTCAATTTTTCCTATGCATCTAAAAATCCTTCTTAACGTCTATGTCTTTGGCTATTTCTATTTCAAAACCACAATTTCTGTATGAGTTCAACCATTAAAACCACAATTTCTGTATGAGTTCAACCATTAAAACCACAATTTCTGTATGAGTTCAACCATTAAAACCACAATTTCTGTATGAGTTCAACCATTAAAACCACAATTTCTGTATGAGTTCAACCATTAAAACCACAATTTCTGTATGAGTTCAACCATTAAAACCACAATTTCTGTATGAGTTCAACCATTAAAACCACAATTTCTGTATGAGTTCAACCATTTGCAAGCATGCCCCATGCTGTCAACTGCAGCTGCTAGACCGACAGAAATATTTTGTAATTCTTTGCTGATGTAATTAAATTGGAAAATATGTGGTACCAAAAAGCACTTGACACAATGGAATTAAGTTTTTAAGTAGTTTGCACAATGTCACTGCTTCACTTCGAGATTTCGGATCGCTACTTTGCTCTGAAACTTCGAAAAGTGAATCATAGATTTGGCCTGCTTGATATCGCACTACCTTAACACATGGCTTTCCCATCTTCTTTCACAAAATGGTTTCACAGAAATATTTCAAATGTACTTGGAAGTTAAAGCCCATCACTTTGTTAAAGCAGAAAATTAAACATTAAACACACCTGTAGATGTGTTGAATTATAGAAAGAAAAAACAACAACATAAGAAAAAACAACAACATAACATCAGGACAAGTTTTTGCCATATAACATAGAAGCAAGTTGTAGCTGTGACGGGTACAAGGGGGTAAAAAATGCCCTAGGATTTAATTGTAAAAGACGAGCTTGTACGCCTGACTTATGTCCCTTCATGATCACACCGTTGTCTATCCGCGAATATCTGAAACATCTAAGCCCAATTTTGCCAGTTTCAATAGTAAGACAGCAAGCAGTTGTCCGGTACTTTCTTCTACTTCAAGAAAACTTATGAAGTGCTCATGAGTTACTTCAGAATATCCGCTTACATAGCGGATTGTCAGTGACATCTGTTCTTGGTGACTTTTGTCCGGTGTCCAATCAAGTATTACTGAAAGTATTTAGCTGATTTTACTCTTCCTAAAATAATTTTCCTGATCTTATTTCCCATCAACGAAATGAGTTCGTTTTGAATTCGCTTTCTCAAAATAGTGATCATGAATTTCATCAGTTTTTATTCTTTGTATATGTTCCTCCAAACCAGATCAAATTTAGCCAGCAATTCAACGAGACCCAAAAAGTTTCCATTGTGTGCTTGATGTAGTTTATCAAATGTACTACAACGTTGCTCTTTCTTATTTAAAATGTTCTCCTGAATCCATAAAAGCTTATTGAAATGCGCTAGGAAAAATCATTTTTGCATTTGGATTTAGGATGATTATAATATTTTCTTATATTAGTACAGTATTTTTATAATTATTCTATTCCTTAAAAAAATAAATATAAAGTTTTCTTGATACCGTTGTTATAAAAAAAACAAGTATTTCATAATAGTGGTAAAATTGTAAAAAGTAGTAAAAATGTTTCGTCAAAACGCGTGGCCCAAGGCGGTTGCCTCGTTCGCCCAGCCCTAAGGCCGGCCCTGACCCAAGGCGGTTGCCTCGTTCGCCCAGCCCTAAGGCCGGCCCTGACCCAAGGCGGTTGCCTCGTTCGCCCAGCCCTAAGGCCGGCCCTGACCCAAGGCGGTTGCCTCGTTCGCCCAGCCCTAAGGCCGGCCCTGACTCCTTTCTTTTAATACCAAGTTTAAAAATGTAAACATTGAAAGTGTTTCAGAGAATCCTCATTTTGCTGGCTTCAGTGGGAAAACCCGATAAGAGTACAGAGATGCCACCGGTATTGATCCGTCTTCAGACTTGGTCAAACCTAGGGTCATTACTTGGTCAAACCTAGGGTCATTACTTGGTCAAATCAAGGGTCATTTCATTTCATCACAACTTTAAGATATCTGGGTCTGAAGTGAGGGGGGGTATCGGCGAAGAACTCAAGGATTGCTTTATTTACTGACAGGATGACCCGAGTGGTTAGTGTTGAATGTATAGACGTTAATATCGACAAGACTGCCACCTAGGGACCCTAGGGGCTGGGTTACATAAAGGTACAATTAATTGGTTGTACATGTTTCACGAACTAATTCAGAAATACAAACACAATTATTGTGTAAATTATTGTAAGATGATTTCAACTCCAGATCCTTACTTACACCGGCGGTGGTGCTTTTTATGAGGGGGAGGGGGAATGTGGTGTGTGTGTGTGTGGGGGGGGGATAGACTACATCTGGATATTCATGACATCTACTGGCCTTCAATTTGTCTTTAAATTAATTCACGGATACAAAACAACCGACCACCCAAAACATATTTTTGTGTTAACACAAAGTTGCTTGCACAAATGTACATTATGATAATATGAAAACTTTCGGGCTTCCCTGGCACATCTCTGCTGTTTCTAATGGCCAGGAGGATGTGACGACATGAGCAACTACGTAGCAGTGCACGTTAATAAACATGCCAATAATATGTTGGTCCGTATTTCAGATCAAAGGTCTGGAATTGTTGTCAAACAGAGGTGTGGCCAGAGTAGGATACAGAGGCGTGGTTAGAGTAGGATACAGAGGCGTGGCCAGAGTAGGATATAGAGGCGTGGTCAGAATAGGATAAAGAGGCGTGGTCAGAGTAGAATACAGAGGCGTGGTCAGAGTAGGATACAGAAGCGTGGTCAGAGTAGGATACAGTGGCTCATAATATAGGCCCCGGAAAAAGTGTGTGTGTGTGAGGTGTATTTTTCCCTCTATCAAACTTGGGGGAAAGTGTGTGTGTGTTGGGTGTATTTTTCCCTCTATCAAACTTGGGGAAAACGTTCTGGAGATTCTAGAGGTTCTCAAACAAATAAACTCGACATCTACTTTCTGAGGAATGATACCCAGAGGCGTGCCAGCCTGGTTTGGGGAGTTCAGATTTGTGACGCCTTTTCTTGTAAAAATCCTTGCAACTAGCCAAATTGTCCACCGATCTTTCAAGGAAAAAGCTCCAAACACCAAGTTTTGGTGGTACAATGACAAGTTTTGGTGGTACAATGACAAGTTTTGGTGGTACAATGACACGTTTTGGTGGTACAATGACAAGTTTTGGTGGTACAATGACAAGTTTTGGTGGTACAATGACAAGTTTTGGTGGTACAATGACAAGTTTTGGTGGTACAATGACAAGTTTTGGTGGTACAATGACAAGTTTTGGTGGTACAATGACAAGTTTTGGTGGTACAATGACAAGTTTTCATGCACACCGGAAATTGTTCGGTGACGTCACACTTAGAGATTGTTCAACTTTAAAATATTCCAGTACTTGTGCACTTTGATAGTCTCTTATCTGTTACACACGCTGCTTCTATCTACATGTACCTCCTTCTCATGGGAAAACAACGATGTTAGCTGTGTACAGAAGTTGATGAGTGTTTCAAAAACACAGACGGCAGTAAAGTTGTTAGGTTGGTACATCATGACGTCAATACCAGTTAGGGTTGGCCAGGTTGTACAGGTGGTGACGTGACGAACGACGTCAGAAATACAGCCTGACAGGGTGGGGTTTGGGGGTAGGGGGAGATAACTATCATTCAAAACTGACACAAAGATGAGTTACGTTTCTTGTAAACTTGTACGATGCTCAAGTCAGCGAGTAGACCTTGGTGTGTGTGTGTGTGTGGGGGGGGGTGGGGGGATTATTTACATACGTACACAGCACAAGAATGTCAGATTGTGGTCAGGATAAGAACATTGTGCGTGTGTGAGTGTGTGGGGATATTATTTACACCTGGAGCTCACGGAGCCAACAGACTCCAGGAATCCCCAGGTAATGTTCCACCTCTCACCCTCCCCTCACATCCCCACAAAGCCAACACACACACACAAGATGCACACACACACAAGATGCACACACACACGTACCTCTTGTTCTTGTGAGATTAATGTCACTTAGTCTGGAGCTCGTCATAATATAAATCTTATTCCCTGAGTGTGTGTGCGTGTGGGGGGGGGGTATAAGTGTATGTGTGTGACCGTGTGAGAACGCTGTAGTTGAGAGTATATCAAGTTGGCAATGACCATTGAGCACGAGCGACTATATATAGCATCCAATGATATTTAAAAGAAAGAAAAGAAAAGTGAATTAACTTTGCAATCTGAACTCTTCGTCTTATACGTCATGGCCGGATTCACTGCAGGGAAGAACGAGAGACGGCCTTCAAATGAACTTGGTCATTAATACCGTCAAGTGAGACGGCCTTCAAATGAACTTGGTCATTAATACCGTCAAGATTTATGAAAAGTAGGATGAAAAAAAAACTGGGGCGGGAACAAAAGCTAGCATTCTACATTTTGAGACCAACAAGACCTTTTATTATTTATTTTTTAGCCACATTTGACGTCTGCTCCAACACATGATAAATGTCAGGTTACACACGTGTGAGACTTCAAAAAACACATGCTAGACGTCTGTGCTCTCAACTGCTCAGACATGTGTCATGATGTGTTGGTCGTTAATGTTGTTTTATTTCCCATAAGTTCAGAGGTCAAAGCAAACTTTCGACAAGGGAGCCAGGATACTTTCATTCATTCATTTCCACTGGCGATACGGCGCTTTGCCAGGTTGGCCTGCGGAGCATACTGTCCTGCTATCTTGGTCTATTGATCTCTGTCAGTTGATACTGTTGGTTGGACCATAATTCATTGGTCTATTGATCTCTGTCAGTTGATACTGTTGGTTGGACCATAATTCATTGGTCTATTGATCTCTGTCAGTTGATACTGTTGGTTGGACCATAATTCATTGGTCTATTGATCTCTGTCAGTTGATACTGTTGGTTGGACCATAATTCATTTCTTCAACCTTCGCAACGTCAAACTCTTTTTTCGGGCATTTTTTTTGCTTCTACAGAGTTTGCTTCTCCAAGAGATGAGATTAATTATATTTGTATAACGCATATATAGGTCCCATTAAGTTGCGATTCATTATTTCGCTAAATCGGTTAAGACGCGTTAATTCCATGGCTCCCACAGTTTGTGACGTAACACAGCAAATTCGTTCTGCTATGCAATAAATAAGAAAGAAACACATTTTGTTTACGTATCCACGTCTAAAAAAATAATAACAATACGAGGGAAAAGTATATAAGCAACAAAAAGTATAAAATTGTTAATAAATAGGAAAAACAATTATTTGAAATATTTTCTTAAATATTAATCACATTTTAATCAATAAAATTAATTGTAATCGATTAAAAATTTTAACGATTAACCGATTAAATAATCGTTAATTTCCGCTGTATGGAACACGTGTGTTGGTGTGTGGGAAACGTACATGGCTGTATGGAACAAGTGTGTGGGTGTGTGGGACACGTATATGGCTGTATGGAACAAGTGTGTTGGTGTGTGGGACACGTATATGGCTGTATGGAACAAGTGTGTGGGTGTGTGGGACACGTATGTGGCTGTATGGAACAAGTGTGTGGGTGTGTGGGACACGTATGTGGCTGTATGGAACAAGTGTGTTGGTGTGTGGGACACGTATATGGCTGTATGGAACAAGTGTGTTGGTGTGTGGGACACGTATGTGGCTGCATGTAACAAGTATGTGGGTGTGTGGGACACGTATATGGCTGTATGGAACAAGTGTGTGTGTGTGTGGGACACGTATATGGCTGTATGGAACAAGTGTGTTGGTGTGTGGGACACGTATGTGGCTGCATGGAACAAGTGTGTGGGTGTGTGGGACACGTATATGGCTGTATGGAACAAATGTGTTGGTGTGTGGGACACGTATGTGGCTGCATGGAACAAGTGTGTGGGTGTGTGGGACACGTATGTGGCTGTATGGAACAAGAGTGTGGGTGTGTGGGACACGTATATGGCTGTATGGAACTAGTGTGTTGGTGTGTGGGACACGTATATGGCTGTATGGAACAAGTGTGTGGGTGTGTGGGACACGTATATGGCTGTATGGAACAAGTGTGTTGGTGTGTGGGACACGTATGTGGCTGCATGGAACAAGTGTGTGGGTGTGTGGGACACGTATATGGCTGTATGGAACAAATGTGTTGGTGTGTGGGACACGTATGTGGCTGCATGGAACAAGTGTGTGGGACACGTATGTGGCTGTATGGAACAAGAGTGTGGGTGTGTGGGACACGTATATGGCTGTATGGAACTAGTGTTTTTCTGTGTGGGACACGTATATGGCTGTATGGAACAAGTGTGTTGGTGTGTGGGACATGTATGTGGCTGTATGGAACAAGTGTGTGGGTGTGTGGGACACGTATATGGCTGTATGGAACAAGTGTGTGGGTGTGTGGGACACGTATGTGGCTGTATGGAACAAGTGTGTGGGTGTGTGGGACACGTATGTGGCTGTATGGAACAAGTGTGTTGGTGTGTGGGACACGTATATGGCTGTATGGAACAAGTGTGTTGGTGTGTGGGACACGTATGTGGCTGTATGGAACAAGTGTGTTGGTGTGTGGGACACGTTTATGGCTGCATGGAAACAAGTGTGTTGGTGTGTGGGACACGTATATGGCTGCATGGAATAAGTGTGTTGGTGTGTGGGACACGTATATGGCTGCATGGAACAAGTGTGTTGGTGTGTGGGACACGTATATGGCTGTATGGAACAAGTGTGTTGGTGTGTGGGACACGTATATGGCTGTATGGAAAAAGTGTGTTGGTGTGTGGGACACGTATGTGGCTGTATGGAACAAGTGTGTTGGTGTGTGGGACACGTATATGGCTGCATGGAACAAGTGTGTTGGTGTGTGGTACACGTATATGGCTGCATGGAACAAGTGTGTTGGTGTGTGGGACACGTATATGGCTGTATGGAACAAGTGTGTTGGTGTGTGGGACACGTATATGGCTGTATGGAACACGTGTGTTGGTGTGTGGGACACGTATATGGCTGCATGGAACAAGTGTGTTGGTGTGTGGGACACGTATATTGCTGTATGGAACACGTGTGTTGGTGTGTGGGACACGTATATGGCTGCATGGAACAAGTGTTTTGGTGTGTGGGACACGTATATGGCTGCATGGAACAAGTGTGTTTGTGTGTGGAACACGTATATGGCTGTATGGAACAAGTGTGTGGGTGTGTGGGACACGTATATGGCTGTATGGAACAAGTGTGTTGGTGTGTGGGACACGTATATGGCTGTATGGAACAAGTGTGTTGGTGTGTGGGACACGTATATGGCTGTATGGAACAAGTGTGTGGGTGTGTAGGACACGTATATTGCTCGATGGAACAAGTGTGTGGGTGTGTGGGACACGTATATTGCTGTATGGAACACGTGTGTGTGTGTGGGACACGTATGTTGGTGTGTGGAACAAGTGTGTGGGTGTGACAGCAGTTGTTTGAGAGAATCATGAACTACTTGACCACAACATAGGATATCCAATGTGTTTAGACCCCTCCCCCCCCCGGGGCAGTAATGCCCACCACGAGAATACTTTGGACATCTAGTGGATCTAATGATGTCCAACAAAACAGACTGTCCCTGGAAAATCTCAAATTTTTTCTCATTGACTTCACACGTGCCCTCAGAATTACCCTCAATAAGCCCTCACACATACCCTTCTTTTTAGCTACACACATACCATCCTATATAGCCACACATATACCATCACCACCAACACACACATTTTAACGTCCACACAGACAGTGTAACGACGCTTCTCATTGCCGTTCAAAGTTTGACCTCTGTAGGAAAGGACGCAATCGATATGACGTCACGAGTATTTTGGGCTGATTTTTGTCCACATCGTAAGTTTTCTGATATGCCGTGGGGGACGGGGACGGGGGCGGTAGTTCAGATTTTGCTGAAGAGTTCGGTAGAAAATTGAAAGTAGATTGAAAGGGGCGGTAACACCTCGATGTGGCGATACAGAGCCAGTTCGACAGCAACTATTGATAGGATGAGTCTGGGTAAAGTTACCAATGTTACATATTTAGAAGGGTACAGATATCTGGGCTACATATACCAGGGTGCAGTTGTCAGGGATAACGATATTACAAGGGAGTTAGACCATACAAGTGTCCTCACAATTTGGTAAGCTTCAGTTAGAAATAAAAAATATAAAAAATAACATTTCCATGTCAATATTGTTGAAAAAAGTTTCCCAGGTACCCTTCCGAATGTTTCCCGGGTACACTTCCAAAATTTCCCCGGGTACCCTTCCAAAAGTTTCCCGGGTACCCAGGTTAACCTAGGAATGCCTCAAAATGTTCGCCGCCATGTTTCACGTTCCAAGAAAAAAAAGTGTAACAAAATACATTGTAGTTTGTCGGGTCCGTGTTATTTCTTTCTATTTAAGCGTTTTCATGTTAAACGTATTTCACAGTATATATTTCAAACGAAAAGTTTTAATTTAATAAATTCTTCGCGAGCCGAAGTATGAACACAGAAGAGCCGCAGTTCGACCACCGTTGGTATAGACATTGCTGTAACATATTCACGGGTACCCCGGCGCAATTTAACTACCCGGGTAATTGCTCGGCATATGTATGTGATCCAACCATATGTATGTTATCACACAATATGTATGTGATCCCACCATATGTATGTGAGCCAACCATATGAATGTGATCCACCATATGTATGTGAGCCCACCATATGTATGTGATCCCACCATATTTATGTGATCCCACCATATGTATGTTATCACACCATATGTATGTGATCCCACCATATGTATGTGATCCCACCATATTTATGTGATCGCACCATATTTATGTGATCCCACCATATGTATGTGATCCCACCAAATGTATGTGATCCCACCATATGTATGTGATCCCATCAAATGTATGTGATCCCATCAAATGTATGTGATCCCACCATATGTATGTGATCCCACCAAGAAAATCATTCAATTGTTTGTCAGCGATGTCTGGAGAGCTCAGCGTGTCAGTCATGTTTAGATGTGTGCTCACTCTAAAGTCATGTTTAGATGTGTGCTCACTCTAAAGTCATGTTTAGATGTGTGCTCACTCTAAAGTCATGTTTAGATGTGTGCTCACTCTAAAGTCATGTTTAGATGTGTGCTCACTCTAAAGTCATGTTTAGATGTGTGCTCACTCTAAAGTCATGTGTAGATGTGTGCTCACTCTAAAGTCATGTTTAGATGTGTGCTCACTCTAAAGTCATGTTTAGATGTGTGCTCACTCTAAAGTCATGTTTAGATGTGTGCTCACTCTAAAGTCATGTTTAGATGTGTGCTCACTCTAAAGTCATGTTTAGATGTGTGCTCACTCTAAAGTCATGTTTAGATGTGTGCTCACTCTAAAGTCATGTGTAGATGTGTGCTCACTCTAAAGTCATGTTTAGATGTGTGCTCACTCTAAAGTCATGTTTAGATGTGTGCTCACTCTAAAGTCATGTTTAGATGTGTGCTCACTCAATAATACACGATTTTTCTATTATGAAAGTTAGGAAAGTAAATGTATAAATATGTTTACATACTAATGTATAACTTTCTTTGTTTGGAAAAAAATGATTTATTTATAAATACAATAGTGATTGGTAATGGGTTTTTGTGTGTGTAAATTTTAAATTTGGAATATGTTTTGTCTCATGGGGGGGGGGAGGCGGACCTGCTACCTCACTAGCTTTTCTTGTTGCCTTTATAGGTATATAATCGTATGTGGCCTCTTTTATTACTGCTACATAAATATGGCATGCAATGGTAACTATGTTCCCACCTTTACTTCGTTTTACTTACATTTTTTTTATTCAAGTTTCTTAATTGTCTTGTCTTATCTATACAGACGCTCCTTCTATGCAGAAGATAGTTGCGTCCACAGACCATGACAGATGATCTGTTTGGCAAGTGATGCAGCGCTCACAGGCCACGGCTTTGTGGGTTCCACGCATTACCCAGCCGCCTAACTACATGTAGTGTTAGGTACCCATTCGGAGCGGGGTGACTCAGGAACGCCCTAGGCCCCGGGAACAAACCCTTTCCTTCACACGGATTCGAACCCGTGACCATCGGTACGACAGTCCAGTGCGCTGCCACTCGACCACCGCGTAAACAAATTTATAAAAACCATAATATAATCGACTAACTGGCCGTCCTTAAATGACGTCACGCAATTTTGGCTGATTTTTCACCACCTCCCCCCTATTCACAAAAGCGTAGACCCCTTCTTCAATAAGACGTCACAAAGCTTTGACCCCCCCCCACCCCATAAAATCCCTATTTTCTGTTTGAAAATGAGCATGTTTCAAATGTCAGTAATCAAATATTTAAGTGGAAATTTTATTGAAGTTGCGCGTTTTGACTTGACGTCACATTTCTTAAACAACCCCCCTTGTGACAAATCTGTAACTCCTCAGGTACGTAGCGTCATTTATGGACGGCCCCTAAAAAGGGCGGCAAATTGGAGACCGCCCCGGGCGGCATAAGTTCTAGCTACGCCACTGCATGTATCAGTCATTTGTTACATGTATCAGTCATTTGTTACATGTATCAGTCATTTGTTACATGTATCATTCATTTGTTACATGTATCAGTCATTTGTTACATGTTACAGTCATTTGTTACAATTATAAGTAATTTGACCGCTAAATTTCCATCAGTATAGACTCTGTGTTTCTAAAGTCCTCTACATTATCATGTATAATTAATCCATTGTTCCTAGCTACAAGTTTGACAGACTGAGTGAGAACCACTGGAGTAAGGTGTCATTAACGTTTTAAGGTCACCTTTGTCGACGTGTATTTTAAAAACAACATAAGTGTGAGTCATACGATACTGTTATCAGTGTACGTGATATTCAACTCGTACAAATACACACACAAGTCCACACAATGACCCGATATATCAGGATCAGAGTTCTGCACGATCTGACAGGTTGCTGTAAGGTTTACATGGGTCATTCAATTATTTGTGAAGATTTAAACAAAATTTCCCTTGACAACTTCACAATAAAGAGCTTGTCGATACCGGTCAGATAAAACTACTGGATACTGGAGACGTGAGACACACACCCCCTCCCACACACACAGACACACACCCTCCCACACACACACACACACTCCACACACACACACAGACACACCTTTGTTCTAATATCAGTTGATTAAAGTTGTCTGGTGAAAAATAAAGAATTGTCTGGAAATGTTGAGAAATGTTTTAATAGAAACTAAAGTGAATGCCACAGTCGCCTGTCAAAGAGAACACGCCAAGTAAGAACACACACATTGAGATTGGGTCTCGTCAGAACACGCCAAGTAAGAACACACAAATTGAGATTGGGCCTCGTCAGAACACGCCAAGTATTGAGAAGAGAACTACGTATGTTATTATTTGTTTTTAAGAACCAACCATACATAATAACATAAACTCATGCCCATATTGTGATTATATCCAGCTAATGGGTTAGGAAACATCACACAATGTTGCCACACACTCCCATCAGTTGGTCTCCGTGTACCGTATTGTCTTGACGGGACACAGGGAAAAAACGTGTTTAGTCTGAGTAGAGCACACAATTATCGTATTCTTACAGCTCCGGAGATACACGCGTGTGCTTTGCACATCAACTTTTCACACACTCTCTGTGTATCATCTTTTCAAGTAAAAAAAAATCT
Organism: Ampullaceana balthica; assembly: GCA_944989445.1. Taxonomy (NCBI): domain Eukaryota; kingdom Metazoa; phylum Mollusca; class Gastropoda; family Lymnaeidae; genus Ampullaceana; species Ampullaceana balthica. The sequence continues at coordinate 104,633 of CALYLW010000145.1, read as the reverse complement.
GACTTAAACAGATGGAAAATTTGAAGGGGGAAAAAGTTGGATCAGAAATAATAAATTTACTGACTGAAAATGTTTTTTAAAAGGTATTTTTCAACTATTTTAATGTTCTCAGAAAATAAATAAATATTTTCAAGACAATTTTATTTCTTATTTCGTTGCTAGATGTTAGATTCTTATTTCGTTTGTTTGTAAGTGAGAAATTTCCATTTGGCATCTTATTGGGACAATCCGGCAAGTAGAGTGATAGATAAAGCAAGGTAGTAATCATAAATAAAGCAATTAATTCTAATTTAGAAATACAACACAAAGATAACTTAATACAACCCTCAGATAGACATAAGGATAAAAACACCTTTCTTATTCCATATGCAAGAACAAACACATACACATTTTCGTTCTTCCCGTCCGGAATTCGGGCGTGGAATGGGTTGCCTGAAGAATCCAGGAAAACCAACACTTTATCAACATTTAAATCTCTAATAAAAATGCAGGACTAAACACAAACCATAGATAAACGTAGGACGCAATAATCTTCTGTATAGAAGGAGCGTCTGTAAACAGATAAGATAAGATAAGAAATGGCTGCATCACGATCAGACTATTTACTGTTGAGAGCCGAAAAATTGCCTTAGAAATTAGAAAGACTTACAAATTAACGCTGTAATAGCTGAAATACAACATATAATAATGCATTTAATAAATTAAAAACGCGCATAAAACAAAATGGACACACGGACAGACACTAAAATGTGTCATTTTTTCTCAATATGTACTTCCTTAATCATCAGTCGGGTCAGTTGTGAACAACTTATGAGCGAAGGTTCAGATATTATTATAGCAAATGATGTGGAAAGAGCAGAACATGCTTTTGTGTCATTCCAAAAGGTATTCACAATTGTATATAACAGAAAAATAAGCATATTACATCTTTAAAGTAACAAACATCTATGAACCAAAAATATGGAGTAAAATTAGACGATTGTATGGTCGGCTTATATGCGAGTAAATACGGTAAATAAAGGAAGCTTCAAGAATTAAAATTACTATAAAAATGACTTTACTGGAAATGGCGCCCAAATGGCAACCCCTTTGGGTTGGGTGAGTTCTAGATTGTTCGTTTCAGATCATTTCTAGTTTCTGTGATTGATATAGATCATTTCTAGTTTCTGTGATTGATATAGATCATTTCTAGATTCTGTGATTGATATAGATCATTTCTAGTTTCTGTGATTGATATAGATCATTTCTAGATTCTGTGATTGATATAGATCATTTCTATATTCTGTGATTGATATAGATCATTTCTAGATTCTGTGATTGATATAGATCATTTCTAGTTTCTGTGATTGATATAGATCATTTCTAGATTCTGTGATTGATATAGATCATTTCTAGATTCTGTGATTGATATAGATCATTTCTAGATTCTGTGATTGATATAGATCATTTCTAGATTCTGTGATTGATATAGATCATTTCTAGATTCTGTGATTGATATAGATCATTTCTAGTTTCTGTGATTGATATAGATCATTTCTAGATTCTGTGATTGATATAGATCATTTCTAGATTCTGTGATTGATATAGATCATTTCTAGATTCTGTGATTGATATAGATCATTTCTAGATTCTGTGATTGATGTAGATCATTTCTAGATTCTGTGATTGATTTAGACTTTAATTGGCAAACATGGGGGAATCAAGTGAATGTTGTTGGGACCATGACGTCAGTAATAAAACTTGTCAGAACATCTACTGTCTCAAGTCTACAAGTTGTTGTTTTCTATAATTGAATGAGGCCAAATGTTCCAAGCCAATCATTGGCACATGCCTTGTTGGAATGATGCAGTTTCTGAGCCACCACGCAATAACTGTTGCCAATAATTTAAGAGCTCAGCACAACAAGAAAGATTGTGTTTGTTGATCACAATGAGCTACTGGGAGCTGAAGTTAAAGTCTAATGTCACAATGAGATACTGGGAGCTGAAGTTCAAGTCTAATGTCACAATGAGATACTGACTGGCAGGTGGACATTTTAATTATGAGATTTGACATTATTACGACTGAGTGAGCAGGGCCGGATCTCAAGATTTCATGGGGACCCTGGCTGCAATTACACCTGGGGCCGGTCCAGCCACCCTTAATTATACAATAGAAATATAATGAGTTTGGGGCCCTTAAATCATTGGGGGCCCCTGGCTTTAGCCCCATCAGCACCCCCTTAATCCGCCATAGTGAGTGAGAGTACGTTTGTGTGAGTGTGTGCATGTGTGTGTGGGGGGATTGGGGGGGGCCTCCAGTAACTTTGGTTGCTCCAATGGTGTTTTAGTGACCTTGACCTTTTTTGTGTGAGTGTGTGCATGTGTGTGTGGGGGGATTTTTTTTTGGGGGGGGGGCTCCAATGGTGTTTTAGTTACCTTGACCTTGTTTGTGTGAGTATGTTTGTGTGGGGGGATTGAGGGCCTCCAATGGTGTTTTAGTGACCTTGACCTTTTTCGCTTTATCTGATCATTAAACTTCGGATATTAAAAAACAAATTTCACAGACATTAATTAAATCTACCCCCCCCCTTTTTGTCTGCACGTTCTGACGTCACTGCTTCGACCTGGCGGTATGTGTAGGGGAGGGCTCGGGTATGTATGTACCTGTCGTGCCGTACCTTGAGCCGGGCTTCTGAGAGACAAGCCAAGGATATCAGCACAATGGGTGTACTGTAAGGTCAGGTGCAGAAAACACAATGGGCTTCAAGCTTTTCAACAGTTACACAATCCATCTACTCACAGGAGGGGTGGGGGGCAGTAGTATTGGGTGTGTACTGTGTGTGTGGGGGGTGGGGTGCAGTAGTATTGGGTGTGTACTGTGTGTGTGGGGGGTGGGGTGCAGTAGTATTGGGTGTGTAATGTGTGTGGGGGGTGGGGGTGCACAGTAATGTGTGGGTACTGTGGGGGTGGGGGTGCAGTAGTATTTGGTGTGTACTGTGTTTGGGGGGGGGCACTTAAAGAACACGTGCTCACTTTAAATGATATTTTACAAAAGCAGATTTAATCCTAGCATTCCTTCTGTGTTGTTTACAACACTTGATCCTGACTATTGGGTTGTGTCACTTATTTAATCATGACATCACAGTGTGTTAGGACCAGGGCTTCATAACATGTGGGAGGTATAAATGATTGTAAAATGAAATGCGGTCAACTTGTAAGGTCACGTGGTGGAAATAGCAGATGGGATAACAACTTTTGAAACTGGTATTAGAGAGTAGAGCCTATGACTATGAAGACACTCAGAGAGTAGAGTCTATGAAGACACACAGTTGTAGGAGGCGATGGTTGTTGTTTGACTCTGTTACACGTGTACAGTTTACGGTAAAGCACAAAGTCTGTCACAGATCGAAGCAGTTAAATATCTCACACATCACTAATATCAGTTGCCAGAGAACATGTGATTGTAACACCAGAGATTATGTGATTGTAACACCAGAGAACATCTGATTGTAACACCAGAGAACATGTGATTGTAACACAACACTTGAAGGTGTATCACTGCACGGCCAACTTGGTGTTTTACAAACTACAAGTATGTCAAGACCGTGCTCTTATCAATGACACATTAAAAATTGATACCTTAATACTAATACCTTATCTCGCTTATCTATAAAAAATAATAATTTAATAAAACGCCCCAGCACCCACCCACGTGACCCCAGCCCCAACAACACACAAAAAATGTCGTTAATGAAATCGTCATCATTAATCGTGTCATCAGGTGTGTGTGTGTTTGGGGAAAGGTGACAAGGGGAGATTAAAAGGTTATCTACCAAGGGAGACTACGAGGCGTGTGATGAGAATGAGAAGCTTGAACAAAGGGGGGAAAACTCTCTTACCTGAACGGATGCTGTCGGCGAGGGTACCGCCAAATTTGGTCTTCTTATCTTTGAGAGAGTCCACTACCTCTTGGGTCAGATTTTTAGACAGCAGAGACTTGCAGTTGGCATCGGCCTTGAGTTTATCGAACAGAGCTTGTGTGTCGGCCATTTTGAATAAGTGTGTTAAAAAACAGCAAGGTTTGAAAACAAATTTTATCAAGTAAATTTGAAGGTAGGATGCTCTCCGAGGAACAATGGTCGCAGGCCGAAACAACTGTATGGGAAAAGCTTTTATACTTTGACTCGTTGCCTAGAGACCGGGGGATGGGTAAGTTCCTTTTTCGAGCTTTCTGATCGCTGGCTGTCTCAAACCGAACGGCGGGCAGGACACGGCCGTACGCGAAGATGTTAGGGCAGCTGTGATTGGTTAGAATCAGTCACATGTCTTAGAGCCTCCGACCGCCCAATTTTTCCTCAGTCTCGGCGCTGACATGTGTTGTAGCACTGTCGGGGCTGAGGTGTATAAGTTTTCAGTATAAGGGCATCTTCAGAAACTCAGTTGTTTATTTTGATCTTATTTTCGGAAGAGATTTGTAACCAATACAAATGAATATAACAGTTTACTTTTGTCAACAGGACGAGAGGACTACTTTATTATTATTTTTTAATCCTAGAGCTATGTCACATGTGTTTGGCTCTCTCTCTCGATCTTTGTATCTATTTGTCTCATATCTGAATGTTTAAGTGCCCATCCCATCTCGGCACAACATTCGGGGCATCTCTCAACCATTACAAGAAGGTATAGCCCCCCACCCCCTCTTTCTGAAGCCCCCACCACAACAAAAATACTCCACCTCGTGGGGAATATGCCATTTCTTTTTGTTTAGTTATGGGCGTGGCATGGGTTGCCTGAAGAAACCAGGAAAACCAACACTTTATCAACATTTAAAACTCTAATGAGAATGCAGGACTAAACACAAACCATAGATAACCGTAGGACGCAATAATCTTCTGTATAGAAGGAGCGTCTGTAAAAGATAAGATTAGACAACTTAAACAGTCTTTTGTCTATTGTCAAGGCATCGTGTTAATTTTAAAAAATAAAGTTAAAAAGCAACAAAATGTATTTAAAATTGGCAAAATACAAGCATAGCACTAGCACAGACAATAAGTCAGAAGGGGGGAGGTAGAATGAGGTAGAGGAGGGATTAGGCAGAGATGGGATTAGTTAGTACATGTAGTGGGATTTATTAGGGGTGTATCCCAGGCCCCCTCCCCCCCCCCATGCCCACGGCATCGGCCACAACAAAATGTTGGACAAGTTCCAGATGTCATCAATGGTAACTAGAACTCTGCGGTGGGTGGGGGTGGGTTGGGGGGTACGCCATCTCTTAGCTGAAGTTATTGGTACTTACAGCAGCTGTGATCAATTAATGGGTGTGGGGGTGGTGGTTATAGAGTACAGACAGAGCCGTCTTACCGCATAGGCCCGTTGGGCATTTGCCGGGGGCCCACAAGCATAGGGGCCCCATGCGAATATGTTGTAGGGTTTCGGAAGAACTGTATAAAATTTAGTATTATTTAATAAAAATCTCATAATTTTCTGTTTATATGCGAACGGGCCCTTTAAGTTTATCAATCACTTCCAACCTTGACTAAATGGATGAAAGTGAAAGTTCTCTAACGCGCCGGATTTAAAAATGTAGGTCACAATACAGTATAGAATCTAACTATGTAGGAATACTGTAACACTATGCTTTGGTTCCAATTTAATTTTAGCAACGTTTTGACCGCGATTAGTTTCTTGCATTTCTGCAACACTGTGCATTTAAGGATGTCCAATTCTTTAGGAAAAGTTTGTTCTGTGTTCTACCACACTAACCTGCATGTGCTGCTGGCTGCTAGCTCAAAGTTTAGTTAAAATAATTATATATTTTTTTAAAGTTTCATTTGATTGTGAAGTAAACTCAGTGTATGGTTAATATTACAACTCATTAAACCAAACTAAATTGATTTAATTTAAATAGACTTCGAGGACGACCGTACGTGCAGTCGCCTTCGAGGGAGGTTAACGCGTTAGTACGTACGTGAAGAGTAACTTTTACTCCGTAGATTTTATTATTGTTGCTTGATTTAATTTAAATAGACTTCGAGGACGACCGTACGTGCAGTCGCCTTCGAGGGAGGTTAACGCGTTAGTACGTACGTGAAGAGTAACTTTTACTCCGTAGATTTTATTATTGTTGCTCGAGCTAAGAAATATTAATGTGGTATTTTAAGTAGTGTACTGTCGACTGTCGTTTTATTTGAATGTACAGTAATTAAGTATTGCGCCAATTCCTATTCTGGAATAGGAATTATTTTTTTACTGGATTACGATTAGAATAGAAATAGAAAAATTTTGATTTTACTATTCCCATTCATGCGCATATCAATGACGGTCGCTGTGTCGTGTAAATTCATAAAATTTACCGAATTTTACGTAATTCGGCGATTTTTACAAATTTATTTTTTTTAAAAAAGGGAATGTTCTCTTTAATTTATTTTAAATTTGTAGCAAAGAATATACAATTTACAATATACAATTTACAATATACAATTTACAATATACAATTTACAATATACAATTTACGATATACAATATACAATTTACCATATACAATTTACAATATACAATTTACAATATACAATTTACAATACACAACATACAATATACAACATACAGCATACAACATACAAAATACAACATACAATATACAATATACAACATACAATATACAACATACAATATACAACATACAATATACAACATACAATATACAACATACAACATACAATATACAACAAACAATATACAACATACAATATTCCTGACAATCTCGGCTCCCTTATGTCGTGACGAGTTCAAATTGTGTATGCGAGCTTGTGTCGTGGTACCTTACAATCTATCAAATTGTGTATGCGTGCTTGTGTCGTGGTACCTTACAATCTATCAAATTGTGTATGCGTGCTTGTGTCGTGGTACCTTACAATCTATTAAATTGTGTATGTGTGCTTGTGTCGTGGTACCTTACAATCTATCAAAATGTGTATGTGAGCTTGTGTCGTGGTACCTTACAATCTATCAAATTGTGCATGCGAGCTTGTGTCGTGGTACCTTACAATCTATCAAATTGTGTATGTGAGCTTGTGTCGTGGTACGTTACAATCTATCAAATTGTGTATGCGAGCTTGTGTCGTGGTACCTTACAATCTATCAAATTGTGTATGTGAGCTTGTGTCGTGGTACCTTACAATCTATCAAATTGTGTATGTGAGCTTGTGTCGTGGTACCTTACAATCTATCAAATTGTGTATGCGAGCTTGTGTCGTGGTACCTTACAATCTATCAAATTGTGTATGCGTGCTTGTGTCGTGGTACCTTACAATCTATCAAATTTTGTATGTGAGCTTGTGTCGTGGTACCTTACAATCTATCAAATTGTGTATGTGAGCTTGTGTCGTGGTACCTTACAATCTATCAAATTGTGTATATGAGCTTGTGTCGTGGTACCTTACAATCTATCAAATTGTGTATGTGAGCTTGTGTCGTGGTACCTTACAATCTATCAAATTGTGTATGAGAGCTTGTGTCGTGGTACCTTACAATCTATCAAATTGTGTATTTGAGCTTGTGTCGTGGTACCTTACAATCTATCAAATTGTGTATGCGAGCTTGTTGTTAAGTCTCTATGTTTAGGTGGATTGTACCTTGCTCTCCGCTACACACAACATACACAAGAGATGACACAAGTCTGTGTAACGATGCAATGTTTATTCTACTATAAACAACTGTACAACTGGCTGTCTTGCCTTGACATAAAATACATCTATATATAACGGCTGTATGCTCAAGCATGCCCTCGGTCCGACCCGACCGCTTCTGGGCGACGTTAAACTCAACTCTGTTTTACTGCAACCCTGCAGCTCCCCGGTCTATCCTGACCGGTCTGACCGCACAACACTGTGCGAACTACACAGCTTTCTGCCACACCCCGCACTCGTCTCGACTACTCTCTTATATACCCCCCAACTGGTCTCAACTGACCCTGGCGTGTCCTCTGGTCATGTCCCTGACATATCCCGTGTGACCAGAAGTTCACTCAGACATCACTAGACATTATTCCCGTGATAGGAGTTCATACCCGTCAACAACGCCTTGACCCGACTCCAACACTGGCTCACAACAATCTCACAACAATCTCACAACAATCATTCGCAGTGATTCTCATACCCTGACATATCCCCCCTCTTCCGTTAGATTCTACTTACGAGTAGAATCTCACAATACAACAAAGTCAGGGCATGGAATCACTGCACATTACAAATACATTAATATAATACATCCTGAATTAATATCTTTAAAAATAATTTTATACACAACCATGCATGAAAAAAAAATTAATAGTATATACAACACAGAGCAAAATCCACTTGGTCGTACCTGTATACGACTTCACTAACCCGCAACGTCATTCGAGATGGACAGACGTCATACTACTACTACCACCCCTGAATTACATATTCTATATATACATTAATGCAAAAAGAAAAATAGTATATATATACATGTGAAGTCTTAATGCATCTCATTATCACTAATAATCAATCAGTCTAACAATATGCAATTTACAAATCTTGGAAAAAATGACACACACAAAAAATTTCTAACACTTAAGCACTTGTCCACATCATGTGGCATCTTACGGAGCAATCACTGCTCACTTAATTATTTTTCCCACCTGTGTTATTGAGCTCTCTTATCCCCTCCATAGGCACATACTTCAGACATAATATCCATATACAATGAAAGTCCCATTACACAATAATTATCCATTCGTAAGAAGTTCACAAAGTCACACTTTTTGCAGTTTCCTTGTCACTTAGTAATGTTTTTCTCCACCTTGAATATCTTCTCGAACTTGTCCCGATTTGAACTGTGGTGCTGTGGGTCGTCTCGGCTCCTCAGGGTCCCACTGTAGCTGGGGCGGGATGGTTGGTTCTGCAACTTGACCTCCCGGTACAGTTTGTAATCGTCTTCTCTCGTAGTTGGCACCGTCTGGTTCCGACGTCGTTGTTTTGCTGGTTCTGGTTCGAGGTATCTCTTGTAGTTGGTCTTCTGGCTGGTAATGTTCCGTACTGGGACTTGCTAGGCCTCGTCTATCAGAAAATCCGCTGATACGTTGATCGTTGCCCTGTCTGCCCGTGTTCGTCGCTGGTTGATCGTCGTTGTGCTGTTGTAAGACGTATGCCCTACGATGGATACAGTAGTCTGTATCAGAGGCGCTGTACTGAAAAGTACAGGCGCACATACCGCTGTGCTGATGTGGTTCCGTCCCATCTCTCGTAGTGTTTGGCGGTGCTTGGCAATCCAGAGACAATTCGGGCCCCCATGTTACCTTACAATGTATCAAATTGTGTATGCGAGCTTGTGTCGTGGTACCTTACAATCTATCAAATTGTGTATGCGAGCTTGTGTCGTGGTACCTTACAATCTATCAAATTGTGTATGCGAGCTTGTGTCGTGGTTATATACAATCTATCAAATTGTGTATGCGAGCTAGTGTCGTGGTGCCTTACAATCTATCAAATTGTGTTTGCGAGCTTGTGACGTGGTACCTTACAATCTATCAAATTGTGTATGCGAGCTTGTGTCGTGGTACCTTACAATCTATCAAATTGTGTATGCGTGCTTGTGTCGTGGTACCTTACAATCTATCAAAATGTGTATGCGAGCTTGTGTCGTGGTACCTTACAATCTATCAAATTGTGTATGCGAGCTTGTGTCGTGGTACCTTACAATCTATCAAATTGTGTATGTGAGCTGGTGTCGTGGTACCTTACAATCTATCAAATTGTGTATGTGAGCTTGTGTCGTGGTACCTTACAATCTATCAAACTGTGTATGTGAGCTTGTGTCGTGGTGCCTTACAATCTATCAAATTGTGTATGCGAGCTTGTGTCGTGGTACCTTACAATCTATCAAATTGTGTATGCGAGCTTGTGTCGTGGTACCTTACAATCTATCAAATTGTGTATGTGAGCTGGTGTCGTGGTACCTTACAATCTATCAAATTGTGTATGTGAGCTTGTGTCGTGGTACCTTACAATCTATCAAATTGTGTATGTGAGCTTGTGTCGTGGTACCTTACAATCTATCAAATTGTGTATGTGAGCTTGTGTCGTGGTACCTTACAATCTATCAAATTGTGTATGCGAGCTTGTGTCGTGATACCTTACAATGTATCAAATTGTGTATGCGAGCTTGTGTCGTGGTACCTTACAATCTATCAAATTGTGTATGTGAGCTGGTGTCGTGGTACCTTACAATCTATCAAATTGTGTATGCGAGCTTGTGTCGTGGTACCTTACAATCTATCAAATTGTGTATGTGAGCTTGTGTCGTGGTACCTTACAATCTATCAAATTGTGTATGCGTGCTTGTGTCGTGGTACCTTACAATCTATCAAATTATGTATGCGAGCTTGTGTCGTGGTACATTACAATCTATCAAATTATGTATGTGAGTTGTGTCGTTGTACCTTACAATCTATCAAATTGTGTATGCGTGCTTGTGTCGTGGTACCTTACAATCTATCAAATTGTGTATGCGAGCTTGTGTCGTGGTACCTTACAATCTGTCAAATTGTGTATGTGAGCTTGTGTCGTGGTACCTTACAATCTATCAAATTGTGTATGCGTGCTTGTGTCGTGGTACCTTACAATCTATCAAATTGTGTATGTGAGCTTGTGTCGTGGTACCTTACAATCTATCAAATTGTGTATGTGAGCTTGTGTCGTGGTACCTTACAATCTATCAAATTGTGTATGCGAGCTTGTGTCGTGGTACCTTACAATGTATCAAATTGTGTATGCGAGCTTGTGTCGTGGTACCTTATAATCTATCAAATTGTGTATGCGTGCTTGTGTCGTGGTACCTTACAATCTATCAAATTGTGTATGCGAGCTTGTGTCGTGGTACCTTACAATCTATCAAATTGTGTATGTGAGCTTGTGTCGAGGTACCTTACAATCTATCAAATTGTGTATGCGTGCTTGTGTCGTGGTACCTTACAATCTATCAAATTGTGTATGCGAGCTTGTGTCGTGGTACCTTACAATCTATCAAATTGTGTATGCGTGCTTGTGTCGTGGTACCTTACAATCTATCAAATTGTGTATGTGAGCTTGTGTCGTGGTACCTTACAATCTATCAAATTGTGTATGTGAGCTTGTGTCGTGGTACCTTACAATCTATCAAATTGTGTATGTGAGCTTGTGTCGTGGTACCTTACAATCTATCAAATATTCAGCCAGAATGCCGATCAGGTCTATTTTATTATTATATTATTATAATATAAATAAAATGCATTGAACTTGAAATATCCCTTAACCCGTCGTTGGGTCGTTGGGGCACCATCGTGAACTGCTCACTATCTCACGCCATTTGTCCCGGTCCTGTGCTGCCTTTTGAGCGTCGCTGAATGACAGGCCGGTCCACTCTTTGATATCGTCTTCCCATCTCTTCTTTTGTCTGTCTCTTTTCCTTCCTCCCTAGACTGTGCCTTGCAATATTCAATATGGTCTTTGCGAGACCTCCAGTTCTTGTCACGTGTCCGTACTATCGTAGTTTCCTCTTCTTAATAGAGGTGAGAAGGTCCTCGTAAGGGCCAAATGATAAAAAATGCATTATTTACTACCTAATCCATTATTTGTGGTTAAAGTGAATCTATAAATAAACAAAAACCTAGTTTGTTTTGGTAATAGTGAATCTACAAATTTATTATAAAAAACTCATGATAAAATTACTTTTATGTTAGAACCGCTTTCGACTTTAGACTTTAGTCCGCCTTTAACTACGTTTGCGTTTTGACACTAATAAACTTTATTTTTGTGAAATTTGATATTTATTTCTTACAAAATGTGTAACCATGTTCCCAATAGTAGTAATAGTACCCTATACCATTACAACCCATGATGTATCTCTACTCGCCCACAAACTTAATAACATATATTGTTACAAACTGTTTCACAAACAAATGATATCAAACTTAGTCTATACAATTCTTTGACTTTGTTCAGCGCATGTATACATTTGTTGCTGGTTCTACTCATCGCTGGAACGTATTGACATCATATTTAGAAAACGATGTTGTGTTCAAGCGTCTCCCTGACACACGTTGGTCAGCACATTTTGATGCTGTTTATGCTTTGTGTAGGGTTTTCGACAAAATAAAACATGCACTGGATTCTATATCATGTGACAATGAACAGCAAGTGACAACAAGGCGTGAGGCGGAAGGTTTGGGCAAAAAAAATGGAACACCTTGAAACAATCTTTCTTACGATTCTTTGAAACACATTCTAGAAAAGATGAATACAAAAAGCAAAGTTTTACAATCCAAGGATGTGAACATCCTTGTTGCCACAAAACTTCTTGAGTCGCTGAAAAGCTATCTTCAGGAAACTAGAGACAAAGTCACTGAATATGAATTCTAAGCAAGGAGTATGTGTCCATATGCCAGGAGTATGTGTCCATATGCCAGGAGTATGTGTCCATATGCCAGGAGTATGTGTCCATATGCCAGGAGTATGTGTCCATATGCCAGGAGTATGTGTCCAGATGCCAGGAGTATGTGCCGATTACTATGATGAAAAAAACGGGAATGAACCCGAAGTGTGTGTTTTATTAGTATTATTATTATGTATGATAGGCCAGGAGAAGACTTACTTCTAAATAAGTCCGAAAAGTTCAAGGTAAAAACTTTCCTCCCTATTCTGGAGACTTTAATCGTTGAACTAACAAGACGTGCAGAGGCGTATTCACAAATTGGAAATCTGTGAATTAAAAACCATTACTTCTGATGCACTAAAGAAAAAATGGGACAGCATCGTTTGAACTGGCTTTCACTCATGAGCATAGAGAATGACATCCTGAAGACCATTGACTTCTAGCCGATAATAAAACAAATTTCTGATAAGAAATGTCGCAAACGCAGTTAAGTGCCGTACTGAAATTTTTCTAAGTCTAAATAATTTTTTTTTCCATTACGAATTTTAATACCTTTGTTTTACCTTGTGTAATAGATGAAATATATTATGGTGATTATTATTTTTAAAAAAACAAATGTAAATATCTGTTTTTGTGTGTAATTTTTTTGTTGTAAATATCATAAGTAATACCATAAAACATGTAAATAAAATCTCTTTCTCTGTTTTTCATGTTTAATATTGATTATAGTTGCAGCTGTACAGCATACATGTCTTAACATAATTTTTTTTTATTTGTATAGTGACAACAAAATAAATAATAAATTATTTTTTAAATATTATCAACCATTTAGTTTTTTTTATTCCTGCTGTGGGGGAGGGGCAGCGCTCTTAATTTGCCCAGGGGCCCAACACTATTTTTTTGCCCGGGGGCCCAAAATGGTGTAAAGACGGCTCTGAGTACAGAGCTTCACTTCAACAATGATACGCCATCTTAATCTCTGACAGTGCTCCGACGTCCTTCCTGGAAGTACTCGGTACCTTAAGAAACAAAAACAGTGGCGTCAATAAGGGGAGGAGGGGGTTGTCCGCCATGGGCGTCATTTTTTTCTCAAAACTGATCTAGGTTTTAAAATTCAGCGTATCTCAAATGCTTAAGTCCTGCCGATTCGGAATGGAGACTTGTTGCTATAATGTATGCACATGATACAAAACAGGTGTCGCCACCTGTGTTTCTTAAGTTTGATTTATTCCTACTGCATGAGAGAAGTTTATTCAATAGAAACTCGTACTCATTCCCATATTGGCTCTTTGGTCTATTTCTTAATGTCTGCGTTAAGAATTGTTTCTCAATAGTCACATTGTTTTATTTTGTTTTCTACACCGGAGCCTAAGAGAGTGGCTCAGTCCGGAGCCTAACAGAGTGGCTCAGTCCGGAGCCTAACAGAGTGGCTCAGTCGGAGCCTAACAGAGTGGCTCAGTCCGGAGCCTAACAGAGTGGCTCAGTCGGAGCCTAACAGAGTGGCTCAGTCTGCCATTTGTTAAAATCAGGAAATTGTGCAATCAAATGGACAAAAAATGAAAGACCATTACATTGTCTCAGAGATTGATTTTCATTAAAATCATTTTAGAGAATCCTTTTTAACACCTTGCATTACTTAAGACAGTTGTAAGCAATGTTCACATTAATTATATTATTTTAGGCAGGGTAACTTCGAGCCTAAATATCTTTATCACCTTAAATAAACCACATAGTCTTCTAAACTTAAATAAACCACCTAGTCTTATAAACTTAAATAAACCACCTAGTCTTATAAACTTAAATAAACCACCTAGTCTTGAATTAATTTTTTTTTAATCCATTCATGGGGTTAAAATATTTCTTGCCTGACTATGACGTCATGTGGGATATTTTGAACACTCTAATTTGAAGACAAAATTTTAAAGTCCGCTAGATTAGCTGGTGTACAAAAATCATGTTTGTTTTTCTTAATTCTGTGTAACTGCCAAAGCCTCACACGAATTTATACACTAATCACTAATCTCATCCTATTAAGAAACCAACTTTCTTGTTAACTGTTATTCTACATAGCATATATACATATACATAGCATATATACATATACATAGCATATATACATATACATAGCATGGATACATATACATAGCATATATACATATACATAGCATATATACATATACATAGCATATATACATATACATAGCATGGATACATCTACATAGCATGGATACATCTACATAGCATGGATACATCCATATTTGCTTCGATCACCAAAAATTTGCTCTCTTGTGCTTTGATTGGAAGGTTCGATTAAAATGATTAGGTCACCATATAAAATTTTATCAAATGTCAAAGCATCCCTTAGGTGCTGTCCATAAAGTAAGTCGCGGTATTTTTGACCATTTCCATTTTTAACTCCCCCCATCCCCCCTTGTCACAAACTGTCACAAATCTTGGAACGTCCTAAAGTACGTCACACTTTCGAACAAAAAGTATTATTTTTCTTAACTAAATAATTAAAATTTAATATAAAACACCATAACGTCACACATGGACGGAAACCCCCTCTTCCCCTCTTACACTTTCTTAACTGCACGCTCCCCCCTCCCCGTCTGGAACGTGACGTACTTTATGGACGGCCCCTAAAGTATTCCATTCCATTAGTTAATATGTGAGTAGCCACTGCTAAGAAATTTATTTGTTGAGCACTATACGTTTGTAAAGAATGTCGGGCATTTTAAAAAAATATAACTTTGAAAATAAAAAGATTTCATTGTGACTAGCAAAGTTCCCGCGTCTTTTCGTGTGTTGAGCTTTTTGACTGCATCGTTCAGTTCTATAGCTTACAAAGTGACCTCACAATGGCTCCATGGTATATTCACTATTTTGTATCCTGAAGTCTGAATGCCTTGCTTGTAGGAGAAATTAGGTATTTCCAACAGTGTATGGACTTGGAAAAGAATGCGTAACAATGAGTAACAATGCTCAAGTGTACTAAAATAGTTGGAGAATTCGTTTTAGTTGGAGTATTATTTTACAAATTAGGTTTAACTGTTTGAACGAGTTTAACATGAGATTTTAGTTTTTGGGCATTTGTTGAACTCCTGTAAACTTTTCAGCCCTTAAGAAGTGTTTACACACGTTGGGCCTGTGTATTTACACACGTTGGGGCTGTGTATTTACACACGTTGGGGCTGTGTATTTACACACGTTGGGGATGTGTATTTACACACGTTGGGGATGTGTATTTACACACGTTGGGGCTGTGTATTTACACAGGTTGGGGCTGTGTATTTACACACGTTGGGGCTGTGTATTTACACACGTTGGGGCTGTGTATTTACACACGTTGGGGCTGTGTATTTACACACGTTGGGGCTGTGTATTTACACACGTTGGGGCTGTGTATTTCCACACGTTGGGGCTGTGTATTTACACACGTTGGGGCTGTGTGTTTACACACGTTGGGCCTGTGTATTTACACACGTTGGGCCTGTGTATTTACACACGTTGGGGCTGTGCAGTCCATTATTTTAAGATCATCATTTATTCAAAATCATTTCATAAATGTCGTAAGCAGATTCAATTTTGCTTGAATAAAATCTTTGAAAGATTCTACAGCGTCTACTTTTTTATTTTCAATCTTTACATATCACACAACTGGACTTGTTTGATCTTTATGTCAAATATATGAAGAACTATCAAGTACAATGGAACAATATTTGGTATCTTGTTATTGAAGAAAGATGATTTTTCGTGAACTGTATCTCTTAAATATTATTGCTCTAAGCTCATTTTTAATTTTAGATGACACGTTTTTTACCCCTTTTCTCCACTATGTTCTCGGAGTGCTCGAACGTATTTTGCAAGCTAATGCATTAGTTCCAGAATATCGCCTTTATTCGCAACAGTATTGCCCATCTCTGTGACCTCAAAAAGTCACATTCAATTTCGCCAGGATATATTCATGTCAAATATTCTAACAAGAACTTCTTGCCACTTTGTTTTCTCTTTTACAAATAATTGTCGGTCTTTAATAATAGTCATTCTTTTTTTAATCAAATTTCGGATTCCTTCCATTTGCAAAAAACTTTGGTAATGTTAAGTACTTATTGAGTACTTATTGAGTACTTATCTTGGCGTTTCTTTTAAATATTAAATTGTATTTTCACGCTTGAACAATTAGCTAATTAACAACGAGGACTTTGTGCCAAGATTTGTATTTATTTGTGCCAAGTTTTAATTCCACTAGATAAGCAATTGTTTCCATTATTTTTGTTTATGCCACACACAAAAAAAGAATATTAAAATAAGCCATATAAATACGCCAACAATTTTTTTCCATTAGTTCACTTACGTTAAAATCAAACTTGAATCAATTATTGTCATACTGTCAGCCCCTATGTTTTCCAGCTCAGTAACATTAGTATCAGAAGACTTTAGATTTATAATGGAGTTTGAAGTTTTGGCATTAGAAGCGCTCTCGTATTTTAATATAGTTCTTCATTTCGTTAATTTTTTTTTATCTTGGCTTTTCTTTTATTGTATTAAATTTATTTTTACACGTTTTAACAATTAGATAATTAACAACGAGTAATTTGCCGCCCACCCCCCCCTTACCAAATTTTACAACAGGGGTGGCTATCAAGTTTTAAGAATCAATGAATTTATCACCACATCAGTGTCACGTTCTCATACTAATTTAGCCTCTGTTTTTTTTTATTACAGTAGTATTATTATCAGAAGAATTTATATCCAATAAGGAGTTTGAAGTTTTGGCAGTTAAAACGTTCACATGCTTTTGGATAGTTCCTTTATTTCTTTTATTAATTTCTTATTTGGCTTTTCTTTAATTTCGATTTTTTTAAAAAACTCCTCTTTCTTTTAAAATTTTCATTTTAAGAAACTAATTAATGACTAGGAATTTGCCGCCCCTGGCAAAGTGCCGCCTGGGTCATTTGCCCCTCCTGCCCCACCTCGCTACGCCACTGGTCTAGTCTTGCATAATTATTAGTTTCAAATGTTGATAGTGTGCTGGTTTTCCTGGTTGCTCCTAGGGGTCTACCGATATGCCTTTTTGCCGATATTTCCGATACCGATATTACCGATATTTTTTTTGCCGATATGAGTGCCGATATGAGTATTTGTTAGGACAAAAACCAGCGGTAATATTTGATGACGTCATTCTTAAATTTATCACTCGTAATTATTTATCTTTTATATTAGGGGACTACCGAACTGCATTTTTGCCGATATTACCGATATTTTTTTCCGATATGAGTGCCGATATGAGTATTTGTTAGGACAAAAATAACAGCTGTCATATTTGATGACGTCATTCTTAAATTTATCACTCGTAATCTAATATATAAAGATGAAAGTTTGTGTGTTTGTTTGTTTGTGTGTTTGTTTGTTACCAATGGAAATCTACACCGTTGGACCCAGGATGCTGAAATTTTGCATGGGGCTCTCATTCGACCCTAGACAGGTCGTAGGCTATGTTTCAACCCCAGGTGACCACCCCTAGGGTAAGGGGGCCCATAATCAGAAAATGTAGAGCCAAATAAAGACAAAATAAATTCTCATTTCGATATTGAACAGCTTCATGCGGGCATTCAAAACGAGTTCATTTTGGTGCGTTATTTTTTACAATACTTTATTTTTAGCTGTGCGCTTTCAAAAATCTTTTATTGTCAAATTACGGTGCGCACCTTTTCGTGTACGCATCTAAAAGTGAGCAGTGTAATTTTATTATAATAACATTCATATTTGTTTTGGCCTTGCGGTACAAAACAGTGGCCTTTTATACAAATACTTTCTTGATATTATAGATCTGTTAACACTATTTCATTACATTTGTCACACGATGTATGGTATTTATTTTTAAATTAAGAGTTTTATTATGTTGTTTCTAATGACTCAAATTTTAATTTAAACAAATAAAAGAAATTGCCCAAGTCAAAAAAGCTTAATCGTAATTTAGAGGAACTATACGTTTGTTTTTCTTAAAATTTGATGCGTGTTCTATATTAATTTTTCTTGCTTATTTTACTTGCTCAATCCCTTAAATTTAATTATTAACGTAAATCATCAAGGAATATTACATGCATATAAAAGCCTACGACCAATGCTGTGTTTTTTTTATTACATACGCTCTATAAATTTACAATTTAAACCTTTCTACCGGACTTATAAACATAAGCATATTAAACTCAATACAAGTGAACCTATAAGCAATTAATTAAGTTGGGCGGCGAATTGAATATGCCATGGTCATTACGCTGTTGCGGAATAACAAAAGCCATTTTAAAAATAGATGTTTAGTCAAACATAGCATCTTTTTTTCCTATTTCGTAAATAATTTATTTATTTTGCAGAAACTAAATCTGTTGTTTGAAATATAATTTACAAACTATGATGTCCCATCGGGAAACATGGTCCAAAACATACTTGAATTCTTTTTTAAAATTATACCTATTACATAAAAGCCGTAAATTTAAATCGTATAACATAGAGACAAATATAAAAAAAAGCATTATATATCATTTCCATATTAAAACACTAATAAATAAAGACTATCAAAAAGTATACAATTTATTTTTGGAGCAGTACTGCATTATAAGACTTCATTTTAAGCGCCCGCCTTTAAATTAACTTTAATTGACTAAAAATTGACTATAATTTGTTCACTTTTGTCCCTTTCTACAAAACGGTCCATTTAGCGATGGATTCCAAAATCTTATATGTTGCTGTTTCACCAAGGGATACAATTCTTTTTTGATTCCCGTTTTGAGATAAGACATTATATTTTGTAAAAAAAAATTCCTGTTTTTGTTTCTGGAAATTAGATAAAGGGCGATTTTTACTAATTACTTTTAGTTCAGAGTTGAGTCGTGCTTAATTGTTTTTAGTATGATTCGTAAATTTTACAGACTTTTAGTCAAATGGGAAGTTGGACCATTAGTGAGAGGGGGCTTAGGCTTTTATTAGTATAGAAAAGGGGAGGGCACTAAATGAAGTTAATCAAGAGAAATACAAAAAAATAAGAAGAAAGTAAATCGTTGCATACACATACATACTTAACAAATAACTATTTGAATATTTTCAACAACATAATAAAACTTGCTCATTACTATAAACTTACTTATTAAAAATAAGAATCAATGATCTTGACATGCATATAAAGGCCTAGGACCTATGTTGTCATTTCATGTTTACATAATTTTATGTTTACATAAGCTAAACAAATTAACTATTTAAACTTTAGCTAACGAACTTATTAAGAAAGTCATTAAACTTAACACAAGTGAACCTAAAGATCACTAATTCCGTGTAGTTAGAAGCATAAAACTCTGGGTGGTTGTTAAGTACACTTCCGTGGTGGTAACGAGCAAAAAAAATATTTAAATATCAATTTTCATATAGCCCATATAATGAAAAAAACGTCTTTGTGCCCCCGGCCCCCATGACTGAATTGCAACTTTTTTACGCAAATGATCGTCGTGAGAGGCTACTCAACAACTTCCCAAAGTTTCATGCTTCTACCTACACGCGAAGTTGGAGAATTCAATTAGTGATGAGTCAGTTTTTTATATAAGAAAAAAACTACATAGCCTATGACCTGTCCCGGGTCAAATGAGGGTCCCATGCAAAATTTCAGCACCTAGGTCCAACGGTGTGGCATTCTATGAGTAACAAAACAAACAAAAGAAACAAACAAACAAACTTTCATCTTTATATATTAGATGGGGTTTTTCCCGCTTTGGGAATGTCAATGTTTGACTGTTGCACAGTGCGCACTATTTTGACACATGCTTGGTGTGACGTAGTTTGGTGTGGGATGACGTCAATAGAGAGATATGCTAGAGGGACGATTTTGTAGCGGAGAGCACGCACAGTGTTGTTATTATTTTGCCTTGAAGGATTTCTTTGTTCAATTAAAATATTGATTCTTCTGATGGTGTTTTTACTTATTGAGTTGAAGCCTTGTGAGTCATAAAAATCATTAGAACTTGACATTCTTAAGAAGAACAAATGAAATTAATCTCTTTAGAATGTGTTTTTTAAGATTTTACTATAACTAACCCTACCTAACCAAACTTGAAGTAGTAAACAAGTTTATATATTAGCTTATCTAATACCTTTCAGCCATTTAGTGGTGCTAATAGAATAAATTAAATTCATCTGTTCATTGATGTTAAGAAGGATGAATTAAATACATATATTTATTGATCTTGTGAAGGTTAAATTAAATAAATCTCTTCTGAATATTTTTTTTGGATCTTATAATCAATACAAAATATCACTAAACAAATTATATATCCAAAACTTAAATTAACACTTCACCTGTTTTACAAATGTCTAAACACAATTGATGTGGTCCGAATTAAACAAATAGTCATGGGGTAGCAAAATTTAAACTAATTTAATAATTTACTTATAAGTTACTTATTTATCTAAGTTACTTATAAGTTTATTGATGCTAAAAGGGGGGGGGGAACCTTCAGTATGGTATTTAAGAAGAAAGTTTTAACAAAGGGAAATACTTAAAAGCAGTTGTACACTAAAACAATATATAAGCTATTATGTTCCAATCTTTCTTCAGAGAAATCATGCCCCCAAAAAGAAAAACTCAATTAGGTCGTGTTTCTAAAACGGCAAAGAAGCAAGCCTTACATAGAGAAAATGAAACGAATGAACAAACACAGGCAAGACTTGCTGTTGAGAGAGAAAGAGTTTCAATCAGAAGAGCTAATGAAACCAGTGAACAAACACAGGCAAGACTTGATGATGAGAGAGAAAGAGGTTCCATAAGAAGAGCTAATGAAACCAGTGAACAAACACAGACAAGACTTGATGATAAGAGAGAAAGAGTTTCAATCAGAAGAGCTAATGAAACCAGTGAACAAACACAGGCAAGACTTGATGATGAGAGAGAAGGAGTTTCAATCAGAAGAGCTAATGAAACCAGTGAACAAACACAGGCAAGACTTGATGATGAGAGAGAAAGAGTTTCAATCAGAAGAGCTAATGAAACCAGTGAACAAACACAGGCAAGACTTGATGATGAGAGAGAAAGAGTTTCAATCAGAAGAGCTAATGAAACCAATAAACAAACACAGGCAAGACTTGATGAAAAAAGAGTCAGATCTTCAATGAGAAGAGCAAATGAAACAAAAAAACAAACCCAAATAAGACTTGCAGACCAGAGAAATGGAAATTTAAACAGAAGAAGAAATGAAATGCAGCAAGACCTAAAAGGTGCTGCTCATCAATATGACCCAGATATTCCATACCATCAACATGAAAAGGTCAACATTGGTGAGATGAACTTGATCTGCAAGCATTGCAGTGCATTTAAATGGAAAGATGAGCACCCTGGAATGTGCTGTTCAAATGGCAAAGTTAAACTAGAGACTCTGCAACATCCACCTGAGCCACTTGATCATTTGCTTCAAGGTGTATCTCAAACGTCTAAACGCTTCCTAGCCAACATCAGAAAATACAACTCATGCTTTCAAATGACATCTTTTGGTGCCCAGCAAAGAAATTCGTGAACAAGGATTCATGCCAACATTTAAAGTTCAAGGCCAAATTTATCACAGGGCTGGATCTCTGCTGCCAGCTGAAGGCGAACCACAGTTTCTGCAGATCTATTTCATGGGAGACCAAGCTAGAGAAGTCCAACAAAGATGTGCAAACTTTCCAGACTTGCAACAAAATGTTGTTTTGGAGTTGCAAGAACTCCTACATGCAAACAATGCCTACCTTCAAATTTTCAAGACAGCTCTAGAAAGAATGCCAACTGATGAATACAAAGTTGTGATACGAGCTGACAAAGCACCAAGACATGAACACCAAAGGCGGTTCAATGTACCAACATTTGATGAAGTGGCCATTGTCATGGTAGGAAATGAATTTGACAGACGTGACATTGTCCTTCAAAAGCGAAACAACCTTCTCCAAAGAGTTGCAGAAACTCATCGCTCTTATGATGCTCTGCAATATCCCCTAATGTTTTGGCAAGGTGAAGATGGGTACTCCTTTGGCATTCCTCAGACAAACCCAGACACGGGAAACAATGTTTTGGGTAAAAAGGTTACAGCAATGGACTTTTATGCATATCGAATCATGATTCGCAGTGGTGAAGATAACCATCTCTTGAAATTTAGACAGCTGTTCCATCAATTCATCGTAGATATGTACGCGAAAATTGAAAGTGAACGCTTGCTCTACATCCGTCTAAATCAAAAGAAGCTGAGAGTTGAAGACTACATTCACCTCAGAGATGCCATTGCAAATGATGCCAATCCAAATGATCTGGGGAAAATGGTTATCTTGCCAGCAACATTTACAGGAAGTCCAAGACACATGCATGAGTACACTCAAGATGCTATGACT
The DNA here is from genome assembly GCA_944989445.1 of Ampullaceana balthica. Taxonomy (NCBI): domain Eukaryota; kingdom Metazoa; phylum Mollusca; class Gastropoda; family Lymnaeidae; genus Ampullaceana; species Ampullaceana balthica. The sequence goes on along the minus strand of CALYLW010000145.1, from coordinate 81,819 downwards.
TATGTCAGAAATTATGGAAGGCCAGATTTGTTTATCACCTTTACATGCAATCCACTATGGCAAGAAATTCAGGCTCATCTTTTACCTGGCCAATCAGCAGTGGATCGACATGATTTGGTTGCTAGAGTCTTCAAACGAAAACTATCAAAATTAATGGGAGTCATTACAAAAAGTCATGTCTATGGTGAAACGAGATGCTGGATGTACTCAATTGAATGGCAGAAGAGAGGCTTACCCCATGCACACATCCTAATCTGGCTGATGAAAAAATTACGACCTAATCAAATTGACAATGTAATCTCAGCAGAAATACCAAACTCTACACAAGATAATTTTTTGTTTGAAATTGTTGTGAAAAATATGCTGCATGGACCCTGTGGAAACTTGAACAGAAACTCTGCTTGCATGGTTGATGGGAAATGCTCAAAAAAATATCCAAGGAATTTGATACAAGAAACTAAAACTGGTGAAGATGGCTATCCTGTGTACAGACGCCGTAAACCAGGAGATGGTGGTTTTACTGCAAAAATCAAAATGAAGGTTGGTTCAACATATCAAGAAATAGAAATGGACAACAGATGGGTGGTTCCCTACACTCCAATTTTGACAAAAATGTTTCAAGCTCACATAAATGTCGAATCTTGCCAATCTGTCAAGGCCATCAAATACATCTGCAAGTACGTCAATAAAGGAAGTGACCAGGCCGTTTTTGGTCTTGAAGGAAACCAAGAGAATCCAGATGAGGTGCAAAAATTTCTAATGGGTCGTTACATCAGCAGTAATGAAGCAGTCTGGAGAATTTTGAATTTCCAAATTCATGAACGGTATCCAACAGTTGTTCACTTGAGTGTTCATCTTGAAAATGGGCAAAGAGTATACTTCAACCAAGAAAATATATATCATCAAATTCTGGAGCCACCAAGAACAACTTTGACAGCTTTTTTTCAACTGTGCCAACAAGACGACTTTGCAAAAACCATTCTCTATTGTGTTGTTCCAAGGTACTATACTTGGAATGCTTCTCAAAAATTATTTAAACGCCGAAAACAAGGAGCAGATGTTGAATATCATCCAGGGATAAAATCTTCAGATGCATTGGGACGTGTGTACACCGTTCACCCATCTAATGCAGAATGCTTCTTTTTGAGGATGCTACTTCATGTTGTTAGAGGACCAACATCCTACACTGACTTAAAAACTGTTGATGGTCATGTGTGTGCTACATTTAGGGAAGCTTGCCAAATGCAAGGGCTACTAGAAAACGATCACCATTGGGTCTTGACCATGGAGGAGGCGTGTACATCTCAATCACCTACCCGTTTGAGACATCTGTTTTCAATTTTGCTGACAACATGCTCTGTTTCTAATCCACTTGCTCTCTGGGATACATTTAAAACATATTTGAGTGAGGACATTATGTTGCAAACCAAGAGAGAGAATCAAACACTGCTAATTGAGTTCTCTAATGAGATTTACAAAAGGTGTCTTATGTTGTTGGAGGATTTGTGTGTATCAATGTCAGGAAGGAACCTTGACCAGTTTGGGTTACCAACGCCTCAAAGAAATGAAAACAATCTTCAGAATAGTGAAATTCTACGAGAACAAAATTATAACACAAATGAATTGATGGCCTATGTCTCAGAAAATCAACCACGTTTAGTTGAGGATCAAAGAGCTGCCTACATTCACATCTTAGAACTGGTTACCTCAAAAAAGGTGGAATCATATTCCTTGATGCTCCAGGAGGTACAGGTAAAACATTTGTGATCAATTTGCTCTTGGCTACAATCAGACGAGACAAAGGTATTGCTCTAGCCGTTGCTTCTTCTGGCATAGCATCAACATTGCTTGCCGGGGGTAGAACAGCTCATTCTGCCTTCAAGTTACCTTTGAACATGAACCATTCTGAGAATGTAACCTGCAACATATCAAAAGGATCAGGAAAGGCCAAGGTACTAGAACAGTGTTCTCTCATTGTCTGGGATGAGTGTACAATGTCACACAAGCGAGCTCTTGAAGCCTTGAACAACACTCTTCAGGATTTAAAAGGAAACACAAAACTAATGGGAGGAACAGTTGTGGTATTAGCTGGAGATTTTAGACAAACTTTGCCTGTCATTCCAAGGTCAACACCAAGCGATGAGTTGAATGCCTTCCTCAAAGCTTCAACTCTGTGGAAACAGGTCAAGAAAATGACTCTGACCACCAACATGAGAGTCCATTTACATGGAGATAATGCAGCAGGCTACTTCTCACATCAATTGCTTCAACTTGGCGATGGAAAGTGGCAGGTAGACCCAGCATCAGGAACAGTTTCTTTCCCATCAAATTTTTGCACTGTAGCAAAGTCACTTGAAGAGTTGAAACTTGCCGTTTTTCCAAACATCCAAGACCAGTTTAAAAATCCTGAGTGGTTGTGCGAAAGGGCCATTCTTGCTCCAAAGAATTCAAGTGTCAACAGCATCAATTCTCAAATTCAAAATTTTCTACCAGGCATTTCAAACAACTACAAATCTATTGATACGGTTACAGATCCGGCCCAAGCTGTTTACTATCCAACAGAATTTTTGAATTCATTAGATCCTCCTGGCATGCCATCACATAACTTGGAACTTAAAATCGGAGCTCCTATCATACTTCTGAGAAATTTGGATCCCCCTAAACTATGCAATGGAACACGATTGAGCATCAAGCATCTCTTACCTCATGTAATAGAAGCCACAATTTTGACAGGCTGCGCCAAAGGAGAAGATGTCTTCATCCCAAGAATTCCACTCATACCAACAGATATGCCTTTTGATTTCAAGCGCCTCCAGTTTCCAATCAGGCTTGCATTTGCCATGTCTATCAACAAGGCACAGGGACAGTCTTTAAAAGTGGCAGGCATTGTACTTGAGGAAGCATGCTTTGCCCACGGACAGCTATATGTGGCATGTTCTAGAGTTGGGTCACCAACAAATCTTTTCATTTTTGCACCAGACGGAAAAACCAAAAATATAGTCTATCGACAAGCCTTAATATAAGCAATATATAAATTACATGTACTTATTTTTAATTACATTTCAATTTATTTTTTAAATTGTTTTTCAATGAATGAATTGAAATATTTTTTTTAAAAATCTGTTGACTATTATTTTAATCGTGCGACGCCGGGTAACCCGGCTAGTTATTAATAATTGAACAATTTCATGCGGACGTTCGATAACAGTTATTTTTGGTGCAGTAATTTGGTGCGCTGCTTTCTAAAGTTACTTTAAAAATCGTGTGGTGATTAGCACTGTAAAAAAATATTATATACATACTTTGTGTACATTTCAGGAATATTTCGTATTTATCATATAAGGATACTTTCCTTAGCTTTTGCAATAAATAAAAGCTCTATTATCAAATAATTTGTGTACATTTAAGAACGTTTAATATTACGTATTTATCATACAAGGACAAGTTAGTTGGGCTTTTGAAAAAGCTGGACGCCGTAGGCGCCCTTAAAAAAGGGGGCGCACAGCACAAACTAGTTACTAATAATGAGGCTCTTTTACGCTCTAGACCCAACCCAAAGTTAAACATTTCCTTGTCTAATGTCTGGGGAAGACAACGCTAAGAATAAATTCCACTTATAGAAATCTCAAATCAAAATATGACTGTTGATATATATTCCATGTAGATGGGGTTTTAATCACTGTATGGGTAACCTTTAAAATTTCAAATTTTGTAAGCCCTCTAAATTTAGACAATCGTTTATCAAGTGATAGAGCAGCTACTATCACGTGTTCAAGCGGAAGTATCAAATACGGCATGACCCACATTCCCCAACATTGCCCGTGGCAACTGAAATTGTTAAGTATTTACGATTAGCTGTTATCCATTCTCTCCTGGTCAGAGACCGGACAAACGGACCCCACCCAGCGTCCACCCCACCACCTCCCACTATTCAATGCGTGACTAGTGAGGGATGTCAATAATAATCAGCATCTGTTGTAGGAGGCAGTCGTAGGAGGCAGTTGTAGGAGGCAGCCGTAGGAGGCAGTCGTAGGAGGCAGTTGTAGGAGGCAGTTGTAGGATGCCGTTGTAGGAGGCCGTTGTAGGAGGCAGTTGTAGGAGGCAGTTGTAGGAGGTGGTTGTAGGAGGCTGTTGTAGGAGGCGGTTGTAGGAGGCAGTTGTAGGAGGCGGTTGTAGGAGGCAGTTGTAGGAGGTGGTTGTAGGAGGCAGTTGTAGGAGGCGGTTGTAGGAGGCAGTTGTAGGAGGTGGTTGTAGGAGGCAGCTGTAGGAGGCGGTTGTAGGAGGCAGTTGTAGGAGGTGGTTGTAGGAGGAAGTTGTAGGAGGCAGTTGTATACTTTTAGTGACATAATCATGATGAGCCTATTTTGATGACAATATTATTGTGAGTTAACATAACATAGATTGCTGTGAAACTCTGTTAACAACGTTTATGGTGACAGAACAGTGGAGTCTGTAAAGAATTGTCTCTAATATTTCTTCAACTTCCCATCACATTTAAAAGAACACGAACTTTGAACGGCGGGTAAAACTTCTAAATATAAAGAGTTTAATTTAGCGACATAGAGTGTCAACATGCAATAACCTTGTCTTCTAGAACAGGAGAATAGGCCTAAACAGTGATGGGGCGTTACATAACACACTGGACGCAGATTGGACCAGTCAGTTGGAGACTCAAGCCCTACAGGCGAGTACTGATTCGGGTGGACAAAGGCTAAAGTGATGCCTGATTGCAAGAGGGTGGCACCCACTGGGGAAAGCACCTGGACAAAAGCCGTCGCCTGCCGTGTAGAAGGGAGAATTTTCTGTGGCAACGTAACAACAAGGGTTCTTAAACCTTCAAGTTGTTGCGCACAGTGATGTAAAATAAGCGAGGGCCGTAGGGTTGGCCCAAGCGATGTTTATCCCATGAGAGGCTATGTTATGATGGGAAAGGTGTCAGCCATCTTGTAGTTGTCATGGTAACTACCGGATGTTCGTTACGCCGTAATGACGCTCAATCTCTTGACGTGGTTAAAAATATGGATGAACGTTGTATGAACGTGCTATTGTTCTGACGCTAGATTGATTTAGTTTTATAAGGAAATTATGTTTTAATGACAGATGTCATCAGTGTATATGTAACACGAAATTTCGTTATTGATTACTGATGACGTATACTCATTATGGAGAGACTGGCTTCTTATTACGAACACTTTTCAGTTTTTAGAAATAGTTAATCAAACTGTTACTGATTTGTAGCGTGACTTTGTAAAAGAAATTTAAACGTTTTTTGACCGTGTATGTTAAGGAGCAGCCTTGGTTTTAATAAAAGCTTTTCCGTTCCAAAGGAACAACTGACTGGATAACAGAACGATGTCAATGTATGTCTCCCCCAATAGTCTTGCAATATTTCTTATTTTATATATCGTATAGACCACATTTGTTATATATCATATGGACCACATCTTNTTATATGTCACATAGACCACATTTGATAAATATCATATAGACCACATTTGATATATGTCATTTGTTTTATATCATATAGGCCACATTTGTTATTATATTATATAGACCACATTTGTTATATATCATATAGACCACATTTGTTACATTTCATATAGACCACATTTTTATGCGGTCCATCTTCTCATAATAATTAAAGCGCGTAGTCACATGTACGTCATTTCATACATTGAACACAATTTTGACATAGTGGCCACATATTTTATCTTCACACATTGACTATTATGTCACGCAAAGACAATATTTGTAATGTCTTAAATTAAGTATGGAACATATTTAACGCATAAGACACATGCTAACATATATCAAACATTGACCGCGTGTGTCTCTTGTCCCATTACGTCACACAAGGATTTCAAGCCGATAAGACCTCAAATTGTACCTAACATAGAGGTTTGACTTTTTTTTAAATGTGGGCAGCTAGAGTTTTTTCTTTTGAGTTTCATTGTAACTGACAATTGGTCTATAATATATATATTTTTAAACCAATAGTATAGGATCACCAAAGTATGCCTCATTGCATGATTCACAATAGCTGGCAGATTTCTTGGAAGTCCAAGTTTAAAAATAGTTTTGATGCGTCAAGTATATGGTGGCCCTGTCTTGATATCCCCCCCCCCATTCCCCACCCCCATCACTATGACTGATGATTTTGTAAGGAAATCAGACTGTGAACTCATTGGCTCAAACAATAGTCAAGTCATAAGTCACAAGTCCACCGTGAGTCAACAGATCTTTCCCAATCACAAATTAATGAACACCGCCCGCTAACATCAACTAGGTAAGATGAGGACAGAACTCTTACTATTATGGAGTCGAACGATTTTTTTATTTCTTTAAAATGCCGTCATTACGAAATGACTTATCTACAGTAAGATTTATGTCATTGTTGGTATGGTGGGCGTGGTATGGTGGGCGTGGTATGGTGGGCGTGGTATGGTTGGGCGTGGTGATGCGATGCGTGGATGTGGTTGGCGTGGTATGGTTGGGCGTGGTGTGGTTGGCGTGGTGTGGTTGGCGTGGTGTGGTTGGCGTGGTGTGGTTGGCGTGGTGTGGTTGGCGTGGTGTGGTTGGCGTGGTGTGGTTGGCGTGGTGTGGTTGGCGTGGTGTGGTTGGCGTGGTATGGTTGGCGTGGTATGGTTGGCGTGGTATGGTTGGCGTGGTATGGTTGACCACAACACAAAACAATTAACTTTATAATTTATATCCAGATATGAGCTTTACGCGTACGTTTTGGAAATACAAACAAATATGACTGCAACTCAACTTGTACTTTCTTGCAATTTTGAGATAGTTTTCTTAGCAAATGCATGTGAAATGCTGCACTCACCATTGGCTGTGCATTTAAAATGCTGCACACACCATTGTTATGTGCATTTATAATGGTGCACGCACCAATGGATGTGCATTTAGAATGCAACTCAAGGTTTAACGAATGTAGTGTTTTCATTTATTAGTCCAGACTTACTTGAAAGATGTGTGTGTGTGTGTGTGGATGGTTGAGTAAGTGTGGGATGAGTAACCAAGGGGAGGTAAGAGGGTTAGTTGTTGTACTTCCTCTTAATGGATTTATGAGCGACTGGCTGTGGGCGAGATGTCATGTGTCAACAATCAAATATACATTGGGCTAGAGAGATGGAAACAGTATGTAATGTATTATGTATATATATATTAGGGCTGTTAACGAGTAATTTAAATTTAATCGTTAACTTTTGAAAAATTAACGATTAATTTATCGTTAATGTCGATTACATCCAAATATTGACGTGTATGGAGTCATACTTAACATTTATTAAACGTACTTGTCGAAAATCGAAATAACACTCGAATGTCTTCTGTATATGACATATTTTAAACAACAACACAAAAAGACAAGTGTATTGACATTATTTTGTTCAAGTGATGAGCGGGTCTTATTTAAAATATAACCAGCCCAGCTGAACTATCGTTCACATAACTTTAGATTTCTCAGCTGAAGTTTCCGATACTGTAGGGGATTTTTGTTTTGCAGGTGATATGTAAGCGAAGTTTTAGATACATGGTAGCAATGTTCCCTTTAAGCAGCGCGGCTGCGCAGATATTTGATGGACGCCACGCAGGAGCTTAGAATCACCGCGCAGCCAATTTTTTAAAATATTGCACAAAAAAAGGACGTTGTGCAACTTCGCACACGAGTTGTTTTTTTTTAATTTTCTTACGGACCAATGAAGCTTAGACTTATAGGGAACATTGCATGGTAGGCAAGCGATTTCTCTCAATGGACACGATAACCTTTATCAACATTTTGAACATTCACGTCAGTCAATAGTTTAAAACTAAAATGTTCGTGTAATCGTCCGGAAATTAGTTTATATTTATCGGCCGAAATATTTTACTTTTTGACTTCCAGTGCATTTATAAGTGGTAGGTCGATTAATCGTTAAATACTTTTTTTAATGGTTAAAAATTTTTAACCATTAATCGAGAAATTAATCGTTAATTTCCGCAGCCCTATTATATATATATATATATAAATAAATATATATATATATATATTTAGAGAGAGAGAGACAGAGAGAGAGAGAGAGAGAGAGAGAGAGAGAGAGAGAGAGAGAGAGAGAGAGAGAGCGTGATAGAGAGACGGGGGAGAAAGAGATAGGGATACAGAGAGAGACAGACAGAGAGGGAGAGCGTGATAGAGAGACGGGGGAGAAAGAGATAGGGATACAGAGAGAGACAGACAGAGAGGGAGAGCGTGATAGAGAGACGGGGGAGAAAGAGATAGGGATACAGAGAGAGACAGACAGAGAGGGAGAGCGTGATAGAGAGACGGGGGGGAAGAGATAGGGATACAGAGAGAGACAGACAGAGAGGGAGAGCGTGATAGAGAGACGGGGGAGAAAGAGATAGGGATACAGAGAGAGACAGACAGAGAGGGAGAGCGTGATAGAGAGACGGGGGAGAAAGAGATAGGGATACAGAGAGAGACAGACAGAGAGGGAGAGCGTGATAGAGAGACGGGGGAGAAAGAGATAGGGATACAGAGAGAGACAGACAGAGAGGGAGAGCGTGATAGAGAGACGGGGGAGAAAGAGATAGGGATACAGAGAGAGACAGACAGAGAGGGAGAGCGTGATAGAGAGACGGGGGAGAAAGAGATAGGGATACAGAGAGAGACAGACAGAGAGGGAGAGCGTGATAGAGAGACGGGGGAGAAAGAGATAGGGATACAGAGAGAGACAGACAGAGAGGGAGAGCGTGATAGAGAGACGGGGGAGAAAGAGATAGGGATACAGAGAGAAAGAGATAGGGATACAGAGAGAGATTTAGAGTAGAGAGAACATAATGTGAAAAAACAGGAGTGAGAATAAAAGAAAAGTTAGGAGAAAGAGACGAAAGATCGAGAAGAGAGGCAGTGATTAAAACGCGATACGAGGAAGAGTGAATAAAGAAAATAGGAGCGACTATCAGAAGACGGGGAAAGTTTAAAATGAGAAGAAAAAAATTAAAATTACAAATTTAAAAAATGTTCTGTTTAAAAACAAACGCAATTTTTAAAAAATGTCTCATTGAGAATAAAGTCTATAAAAATCTCCTTAGCTTATCTGTCGTTCACGTGTAGACACATGATACATATTACTTCTATCAATGTCATACAAATAGCTGTGGTCCAAGTTTAGGCCCACGCCCAGTGGACGTGTCCCATCACGTTTTACCGTGACGTGTTCAATGCCTCAACCATGACATCTTCCAAAGGTGTACGTAGCCGTGTTGGGAAAAGTGTGAACGCCGCTGGATATCATCCGTGATGTATGTGGCCGCCTACGATTCCTCCGCAAGGGCGCCCGGGGTGGTCCCCAAACAAACAAGCCTGGTCCGTCGTGTGTCCCCCCGATTCGCTCCCGCCCCAGGGAAGGTCCAGGAGAGATCCCTGTATTAGTATAATGTGGCTCATTTTGAATTCACGGGCCCATCAAACTCATTCGTGTTTACTAGCAACTTTCCCGTCGAGTCCCTGTGAGCAGGTGTGTAATAAGTCTCGACACTAATTGGACCCAGGCTTTGGAAATCCGTGTTATGCATCTGGAACCTACGGCATTTGGGGGGGGGGTGGCTCAATGGGAAGAATGGGAAATGAGATGGATTCGGGGGTTCGCCAAACTTGTATCTATAAAGACAGGTCTTGAAATACCCTGACACTGAATATTAAACTACACTTACAACTCTTCCAGGAAAAAATATCATGGCCTGCAATTACTAAAACGTATTAAGTTAGTTCCTGGTGCACGGTATGAAAATGAATATCAAATTTTTTCAATATATTCTTCGCTGAAGCGCTGAAGATTTTTAAAAAAATTAATTTTTTTTTAACCATCACTGAAAGAACAAACCACGTCTAGTCGTAGTTTCTCATTTCTACAATTGAATGTTTACAAACATTAACACTAATAATAGTGTTATTGGACGAGTGGGGCTCTTAGTGGCTGACAACGAAAGTGGGCCACTCCTCTAGGACACGCCCTCTCTGTGAGACAACAAAATAAAACAAACCCGTAAAACAAAGTTTTTGACTATAAATCCCTTATATATGAGACATAACTAAAAGTATTGATTATGTTCAAATGCGACTAATATTTACAGACTGAATCTGTCTTAACTCAACTTTGCTTTTAACCCGTGGGAGAGGTGAAAGGTCTGGTCACCGATCGCTGGACCGAGCTCAGTATGACACGTAAAATGTAAACAAAAGCACGCCGGTACTTTGATGGGTCGCGTCAACGCGCGAACTGAGCTCTCACGTGAAAACAAAATAATAACAAACTGTGAAATTGAATTACATACCTCGTATATAGATAAACTAAAAATACATTAATTTAATTACGGTACGTTCGATCGATCAGAAATTTTGATACGATGCATTGTTAGGTGACACGGGTCCGTGTGCCAAATTTCAGCTCGATGGCATCACGGGGAGTGGGTCATTTTTTACTTTTGTTTTTCCGCCCTCCCGACCGACCGACCGCGAACCCAAGACAGAGACACAGAGAGAGAGAGAGAGATACGGCGGTGAAGCTAATATAAGGGATTTAAAAATCAGATAAGTTCATGTTTAAAAACCATCAATAAATATTCGTCTCAAAATTTCCAGCCCTACTTTAAACTAAGTGTATGAAATCACGATGGTCTATACATACTCGTTTAAGGATTCTCTTTGACTACGCATTAGTATTATTGTCTTCTGTTTTACACATGCTTAGGTGTATGAAGAAGTTCATCTGTTTAAGGCTTGCAACAGTAGCAAATTAACTAATTCCATGACAATGTTGCAATCTAGGACTTTCTTTCTCTGATGCCCAGTAGCACCTCCATGGGTCACGGGAAGTTCAAAGAAGACTTGGTCTCAGGGGTCTAACTTGCTATCGTCGAAATTAGGTTCCTCGGCACCCCAGCTTTCTCGGCCCCTAGGTTCCTCGGCCCCCCAGGTTCCTTGGCACCCAAGATTCCCAGGCGTCCAGTCACTGTCACGAGGACCAACATCAAACAATTCCCAGCAACGGTCAGTAGCATGAAGTTTGATAGACAATGTCTGCCTGTTATAGACAATGTCTGCCTGTGATAGACAATGTCTGCCTGTGATAGACAATTTCTGCCTGTGATAGACAATGTCTGCCTGTGATAGACAATATCTGCCTGTGATAGACAATGTCTGCCTGTGATCGACAATGTCTGCCTGTGATAGACAATGTCTGCCTGTGATAGACAATATCTGCCTGTGATAGACAATGTCTGCCTGTGATAGACAATGTCTGCCTGTGATAGACAATATCTGCCTGTGATAGACAATGTCTGTCTGTGATAACTAATTTCTGCTCGTGATACATAATGGCGGCACGTTGCTCTGTTCGGTAGAAGGATTCAGTGATATACAAAAAATGATTGAATTTAGACAATGCCAGTGGCGTAGTTAGGGGGGGGGGTGGTGGGGCGGTCCGCCCCGGGCGGAAGACAATCAGAAGGCGGCATTTGTGGGCATTTGAAAAGTAAAGTCATTTCCGACAACCCCCCCTTTTTCTTTTGAAGGGGGAAAACCAAGGTGAAACAAACATATTTTTAATTTCGAGTCTTAATTAATGGATTCGCGCAACATTTATTTGATTACATAGTGGTTGTTATAACGTGGTTGTTATAACTAACGCAAAACCGTTCAAAAATTGTTAATCGCTTAAAAGAGGTATCGATTTTTTTGGAAAATTAAGCCATATACGTCACAGATTATGCTTTAATAAGAAAACCGAAGAAAAAAAAATTAATACATCACCGCTGGAGCTAATAGCGTCTCATACTGTTATTATTACGACAGTGTTTGGCTGGAATTTTGACATGCGTAGAATGATGCGCTAACAAGTAGCTACATGACATGGTGGTTCAAATATTGTTTTTAACTTGCAAGACTAAGTAGTAATTTGTATTACTCTTTCAGTTTTTAGACAATTTTTGTAAGTTAACTTACTAAAAATTCAAGTTATTTAGTTTTTATTGCAATAAATTAGCAAACACAATTTGTGTTTTTCATTAAAATACGTTTATTCATCAAATATGTTACGCCTGTCCAATTAAAATGATGTGTAAATAATTTGAATTCGTCTATTTTAAGGAAGATTATTAATATTTAGGGCAAGAACAGGACAATATTTAAATTTCAAAGTTAAAACACCACAATAGCATAAATAATTTCGAAAAAGACATACATCAAAATGTCAAGCGTCTTGGAAAAATTGACATCTGAAGAAGTAATTAGTAAAACGAGATCAGATGCTGGAAATTTACTCAGTTCAATGCAATATTTGTATTTTCTATGTTATCTCAATTTATTGGAACCCGTCTTTAATATTTTTTTTAAAAATTATACAAATCCGTTACATTGAACAAAGAAATGTGCTAATACAGAACGCTGTTATAGAGAGTTGGAGATATCTACTGAACACCGAGTTAGAAGGAGAAAAAATATGAGAGGGAAAAATTTAGAAGTCGTGCTTCTATCTTTAGAGCAAGAAGTACAACGAGAAATGTTTTTATCCATGGACGGAATTATAAAAGGAAATAAAAGAACGCGTTAATGAGTTGCATGTCTTTGCAAGAAAATATTCGTGTGCATCATGTAACCTACTAAAGGAATAATTTGAACATCAAATAATTTTTTATTGACATTGACAAAGAACAGTTCAGAAACGCTGCATGCAAATTTTACTTGACGGTCAACAGCTTCTCAGACTACAATCCCCACTGGGCCTACGGCTACAAGAGACAGTTTCAAACGTTTTTTTCTGCTTATTACGTTTGAAGTGTTCCTGGAAAAAACAGAAAGCAATAGAAACTCGTTGTCAGTCATTGCGTGTTTTAACGAATGTAATAATCGATGAGGACCGTTGCCTTCATGGTGTAGCAGTGTCTGTGTCACAAGATATTCATATTAACCAACATGCTTGTGTACTGCAAATTTCAATCATACAATTTGTATACCAATGGACTAGATTGTGTATTATATGTGCAGTTTTAAATCATGGACCATCCATACATTGACTCATATCTCAAAGACAGAGCATATGATTGTATAAGACACAATCAGAAAGGTTGGAGGATGTTGAAGTAAATATACAACAATTTCAATCTTTCAACTTATGATCATAAAGTAAGATCAACATCAAGACTTAATGTGTAAGAGCGCTATTACATATTGTTATAACGTCATCCACTGAAGTGTAAGAAGAGTTACATGCTGTCTCAGTTCGATCTCCTCCTCCCCCCCTCCCGACCCCTAATTTAAGCCGGTCTTCTGATACCGTTTCATTGAAAGTTCTTATCTGTTTAACAAATGAGCCCTAACTTTGGCTTGGAATTCGATCTCGAGTCGTTGCGGTGTCTGGTAATCCTTGTTGCTGTCAGCCGAGCTCTGAACACGACAAGACGAGGGTATATCTCATAGCACTGAGATAATCCCTTCATGTCAGGTCGAATCGATAGGGATCAAAATTAAATCAATCATCGAGTGATATATAAAAAAAAATCAATACAGTGGGAAAATAATTTTCAACCATAAGAGATATCGTCGTAAAGTAAATAAATCTTTGTATGACCTATAAATACATACATATGTAAAATGATTTTTAGGAATTTGATAATATGTGCAGGTCTATTATAGTGTCGGGAGGGGGGGGAATTTTGTTTTAAAAATGAAGTCTCATGTTTCTGGCCATCCTCAATAAAGAAGCGGACAGAGATTATTTGATTCATTGTGTCCTTTACTTATCGCAATTATTTTTATATAAATGTATGTGTTATGTTGTTGTAATTATAGACTGACTTCAGAGACGTGGTCGATTTTCAGTAGATGGTGGAAAATCCCTACAATGAAAATTACTGACCTTGAGATCCTGTGAATGATGTCATTACGAAATTGTTCGCTTCCTAAATCAAACCAAATAATTCAAATCCTAAATAAAACCAAATAATTCATTTCCTAAATCAAACCAAATAATTCAACTCCTAAATCAAACCAAATAATTCAACTCCTAAGCCTATACAGAAAGAAAACCATCAAACCTTTTAACCGGACCCCCACCCCCCGCCCACCACTTAACCCTAACCTTGAGTCATGCAGAATTTTTTAACCCAGCATAGTCTGCTAACCTCTTAACCTCTTCTGGCACCCCACCTCAGGAAAACAACCTCTGACATGACACGTAACCTCTAACCTCTGACATGACACGCCTAACCTCTAACCTCTGACATGACACGCCTAACCTTTAACCTCCAACTCCCCATTATTTAATCCCTAAAAGTATTCACTTGACCCGTGCAATAGGTTTTAAGAATTGAATATCCATAACTTTGAAATGTCTTTACCCTACCTAAATGAACGATATGATTTTAAGCACTAAACACAGCAATCGTTGATTAGAAAGCGTTCTATCGCCATCGTCAATCGTCGATGAGGATATATTTATACAATTTTTTTATTTTTTTTACATTTCAAATAATTTCACAGTACGTATTAAAAAACTTTACTTAATCCCGGAAATCAATAACAAAATAAATGTACGAGTTCTGCGACATTGTTGGTAGCCAACCTTCACTTCTGCCATCAGCTGTACGGTGGAGTTCTTTGAATTCGCTTGTAATAAATAGCGTTTCTTTATCTATTGCTTCTTACAATTTTTCGTGCCTTGAATTAATGTGTGCACTTAAACTGCTAAGAATGCCAACATCCATACGCTATAAGCACGATCCCCCTTCAAACATAAATTATGATGATCATAATTTGTACTACTTCAAATAAGACACTTACCACCTGTGTAACGGTAATGACACTTACCGCCTGGGTAACGGTAATGACACTTACCACCTGGGTAACGGTAATGACACTTACCACCTGGGTAACGGTAATGACACTTACCACCTGTGTAATGGTAATGACACTTACCACCTGTGTAATGGTAATGACACTTACCACCTGTGTAACGGTAATGACA
This sequence comes from Ampullaceana balthica, assembly GCA_944989445.1. Taxonomy (NCBI): domain Eukaryota; kingdom Metazoa; phylum Mollusca; class Gastropoda; family Lymnaeidae; genus Ampullaceana; species Ampullaceana balthica. The sequence continues at coordinate 66,805 of CALYLW010000145.1, read as the reverse complement.
CTTAACACCTGGGTAATGGTAATGACACTCACCACCTGGGTAACGGTAATGACACTCACCACCTGGGTAACGGTAATGACACTTACCACCTGGGTAACGGTAATGACACTTACCACCTGGATAACGGTAATGACACTTACCACCTGGTGACGCTACCTTGTGCCATTCGGGCTACTTTTAATGTTGATATATTGACGTTCAAGTAAGTGACCCGTTCATTGCCGCAGGTTTATTGTATAAAAGGTTTGATATTTCCCCAAAAGAATATAGTTCGCCACATTCTCATTATAAAACCGTAATGCACTTTCATGGTGCACCTTAATGCACTTTCATGGTGCACCTTGATATGATCTCATTGAACATCATGACTTCTTTCATTTCGACCTCACATGCGCCAACCATCCCCCCCCTCGCCCGACATCATCATATGAGCACCAAAGTCACACAAAAGAAGCTCAAGAATATTCTAGGATGTGCACCACGTGGTTGACCTGACAGTTGTATTTGAATTCAGGCACAAAACTTAGAGTGGTCAGTGTTTTACTCACGCAGCGGGTTAGGGTCTGTCCAGGTAGTCAATATTAACAAAGAATAAGACTAGAATGTATTCTCATATAATACCAATGATGTATTAAATTACTATCAACTGTACAGAATTTTGACTATTTAAAATTCTTTCAAAACAAGGTTACTTGAAAGAATAAGAAACATGATTAGTTAAATAAAATCAAACTGAACCTTTTTTCTTTATTGGAATATAAAAATGGAATAGTGTACAGTGTACATACATAAAACATATAAATGTAAAATAAATAATGGTATTCAGAAAGAAGTGTTATAATAATTTTTACAGTACTAATTTTTGTCATTACTTTACATTTTAGTCAACTTTGGATATACGTTGAACTGCATTTTTTCTTTCACACACAGTAATATTGTCCTGAATCTGCACAGAACATGCCCTGAATCTGCACGTAACAGTGCCCTGAATCTGCTCAGAAAAGAGCCCGGAAACTGTACAGAACAGTACCCCGAATCTTCACGGAAGAGTGCCTTGATTCTGCACGGATCTCTGCCCTGAATATACACGGAACAGTGCCCTGAATCTTCGAGAACAGTACCCCGAATCTGTCTCGTTTAGGTGTGTCAACTACCCGGACCTTCATTTATAATTTTGTTGTTGTCCGAATCTTTGGTGTGGGATTTGGAGGTTGCATTGTACATACAGCTATGAATAGGTTCTACAACTTTTGACGTTCAATAATGACAAACCATACGTGGTCGGCGGGTACAGCGAGACCCGATCTGATCGACGTGCGACGAAGCACAGCCCAGAGTATTGATATCCACTAGAGAAAAGACCGCTCTATCGACCCCAGTAATCTATCAGTTCTAACGGGCCTTTATGGGCTAGTAGATCATATCGATACACTGAGATCAATGAAAGGAATTGCGTTGGCCAAGATTTTAAAGTACGCAAAGCTTAAACTTTTGCTTTCGTTTTATATTTGCTGCAAGGGTGCTCAAGATGTTAAGTAAACAGCACCAAGAAATGAGATGACTCAACAGATTTTGGATGTTTTAATTGACTTACAAGTTACAAGATCGTTTTCACATCTTTTCTAACATAATTCTTTGGTACATACAAATTAAATTTAGACACCCAAAATTCAGTTTGTAGGCGACATATTTAAAGTCTTTCCGTATTTTAGGATAGTTATATTTATACTTTGACTCTGTTGAATCTGTCGAATCTGTTGAATCTGTTGAATCTGTTGAATCTGTTGAATCTGTTGAATCTGTTGAATCTGTTGAATCTGTTGAATCTGTTGAATCTGTTGAATCTGTTGAATCTGTTGAATCTGCTCACAGAACAATTTCACTTTCCTTAAACAAAAAATACAAGATCGAAAAACTTTGCATCGCTATTGAAAATAAGACCAACAAATTTTGGGATAAAGAGGAACATTCAACGTATTTGAGTACAAACATTTCTTGATGATATCTCAGTACTGCATTGCGTCAGTTTAGTACAAACCAGTTCAAATCTGAAAACAGGCAGACGGACGATAATAGTTTTCAAACTCCAATTTGAGAAGCCCTGGTCTTCTTTCGCGACACCTTAAATGTTGAAACTCCTCGCCCACACGTTTTACGTACTGTTGTAGAAATGATTCCCATTTCTTCAAGTTTCTATTTCTGACCATTCTTTTCTTCCCCACGTTATTATTATGATATCAAATTACTCCATTCAGGGCTCTGGTTCACACTGTAAATGTTCATAACACCATTTCTAGAGATTGTGTGCAACTATTTGTTTCTATGCCGTTTTTGTTATCCCCAGACAAAGGCAATGATTTAAAACATATCACTACGCTATTTATTTTTAACCACAAAGCGATCACATATTTTAAAATGCAAGTATATAAGATAAGGTTTTCACAAGAATTGTCTAATGCAAGCAAAGGGGGGGGGGCCCTCACTCGAACATACAGAATGTCCTTCGCACTTTTGAGAATTTAAAATTTCACTTTCTGAGATTCAAAATCCCTCTTTTCGGGGATGTAAATATCATTTTCCTAGTTTGAAATTTCACTTGTCGGAGTTTAAAGCTTAAAATCTAATTTTTACGATTTGGAAATCTCAATTTTCAGAGCTTATTACTTAAAATCGTACTTTCAAGATCATTAAATCTTACTTTTCATGGCTTAAAACTTAACATCTCACATTTCAGACATTGAACTCTAAAGTGTATATATTGTGTTAGTGGAGGGGAAATATATATACAGTATATATATATATATATATATATATATATATATCCGTTGTTCAAGTGGTTTAGCTCCTGTTTTCCTAAGAACTCAGGTTCATCTGATTGACTGAATGGAATAGTTAATACTGGGGTCGAGCATGTTTGTATTAGCTCAGACTTACACAGCGCACAGTCTTAATAACAACAGCAACACTTATCTTAATATTTTCCCTTGTTGCCACAGCGGAGATACGAACTGTTGCTTTCGCGCACGGAATCCTTGTGCGGCTTGTGTGTCATATATCACCCAACTCTTGTAGTACTGGTAGCAGATCAAAAAATGCGTGATTTTTTTTATAGTTTGACGTCATTTAAATTGAGTTATTTATCTGTAAAGTGTCCCTCGAGTGACACAACAAGCAAAGTATATATATCATAAATCAAACGCCCCTTTGCCAACTCTCACAGCACCTGTTGGTTGTAAAAGAAATGGTTTACTGCAACCCTTGAATCACAAACACTAGAACATATTCCTCTATTGACAACTAAGAACAAAACATGGCTATTTGGGCTTGACTTTATCACAAAGGTTATGATTTATTACCAGAATGCGTGTAAACTATCGGGAATGAGTCACGGCATGCACACGAATCAATCCCAAATGCTTTGTTGTTTGGTCTGAGTGATATTTTTGCTTTTATTTTATTCAAGCAATATTTCCATGTGGTTTATCAGAAGACACTTGTTTGCCCTTCACTCGCGAAGGTTATATCATAAGGGGAGAGTACAAATGCCTCGCTAGTCCAAGATGATCCTTGACAGTTTTCCTTTCCATAGGACGCAAAATTGTGTATACTTGATTCTGATTTTCTGAGATTCAAGCTTGTGATCAATAACTTTTAGCTCACAAGTCTACTACAGGGCAACCTAGTCACTTCATTAAAAAATAAAAAATAAAAAAAAATATATATAAATGCTGCAACATCGTAATGAATATTTTCATTTTGGAAAGATATTTATAGTCTAGGGAACGCAATTACGAAGAGGAAATTACGATGGTACGGACACGTGACAAGAACTGGAGGTCTCGCAAAAACTATATTGCAAGGCACAGTCCAGGGAGGAAGGAAAAGAGGCAGACAAAAGAAGAGATTGGAGGACGATATCAAAGAGTGGACCGGCCTGTCATTCAGCGACTCTCAAAGGGCAGCACAGGACCGGGACAAATGGCGTGGGTTAGTGAGCAGTTCACGATGGTGCCCCAACGACCCAACAACAGGTTAAAGGGATAGTTCAGTTCAGTTCAGAACGCAATATTGTGTGAGATATGTCAATTGCATATTAATAAAATCCTTTATTTGTATACAAAGTCTTTACGTGTCAATGATAGTCATTTGTCATTGTGCGATTCCGTGTACGCATTTTTCTTGTGCGACGTTTTCTGTACTCGAGTTGTGCGTGTTGATTTTGGGCACTTTTGTTTAGCCATTCACTTTCACACATGTCCCTTGAGAGATAATGCATTTTGTTGTGATTGAATGATATTCTGCTTAGATTTTGTGACACTAACTGTAATATTATAAAACGAGAGCAATGCCCGTGCGATGCTACGGGTAGGCACAATGAAAATAACTTTATTTGGATTTGAGTTTCACATTCCCCTTAATAATAAGTGTAAACGTATCAGGAAATTAGGGTAGTGATAAATCAAACCCCTTCTTTATAAAAATCACGATATGTGTGTCTAGAAAATAGAAAGTATGATGAATTTAAATATTTCCCATCAATTTTGGTATTTCTGCTTTAATAACGCACTCTTTTCTCGATATACTTTACCAGAATAACAAAGGTCCTTAACAGTTAAAAAAATCTAATGGGCAAGGCTAAATTTCTTTTTCCATAAATCAAAAAATGAAAACAATATCTTTGATTCCTTTGGTTCTAGGGAAAAGCTCTTAAAATCACCCACTCCATTTTTTTAAGCTAAGTATGAAATTAGTTCAAGACGAATAGGATATTTTTTTTAGAATAGTAACAAAGCAATAAATTGGCAGATACTTGTTTCACTTAAATAACGGATTATTTTTCTTTGTATTTATATTCAAGCCTTTTTTCATTGTAGCTTTTTTAGCTTATAAAATGACATATAAGTTAGGGCTTAATATATAACATATATTATGTAGGCATTTGATTTTAAAAAAGAATAGTTTTTAAAAAATCAGTCTGTATACAAAATTTTATCATCGTTGTATAATATTGCTCAAATAAAATCAAGTTGTTATGTCACAATATCAGTTGCTGTTAGTGTATTTTTTGCCAGAACAGGGGTAGGCACAATTAAAAAATAACTTTATTTTGTTTTGGTCTCAAATTTCCTTTAAAATTGAATGTAAATGCATCATGAAATTAGGGTAGTGATAAATCAAACCATGTCTTATAAAATTCACGATATGTGTGTCGAGAAAATAGAAATTATGATGAATTTAAATATTAACCATCAGTTTTGGTATGTCTGCTTTAATAACGCATGCTTTTCTCTATATAATATACTCCTACAGAATATGAAAGGTACTTAAGAGTTATAAAAATCTAATCGGCAAGGCTCAATTTATTTTCACATGAATAAAAAAAAATTAAAAATATATTTCCATATGATTCCTTTGGTTCTAGGAAAATGCTCAGAAAAACACCAATACCATTGTATAGTTTAAGCATGAAATTAGTTTTAGACGAATTAGTTATTATTTGAGCCAGATAATATTTATTTGAATATGTATGCTTAGTGGAGGGTGGAAATAAGGTTTACGGGTTGCTATTTTCTTTACACACGAATATTAACATAAAAACAATGTTTGTTTTTTTATTTAAATTCCTAGAGATTGATTTTCTAATAAATTGCGTCATTTTGAAAAGACTTTCCACTCTTTTCTTCTAGTATTAACAAAGCAATAAGTTGGCTGATACTTGTTCCACTAAAATAAAGGATTACTTTTTGTTGTATTTGTATTTAAGCCTTTTTTCGTTGTAGCATTTTTTAGCTTATAAAATGACATATTTGGTAATGGTTTTAATATATAACATATATTTGTAGGCATTTGATATTAAATTAGAATAATTTAAAAAGAATTTTTTCAAGAAAGTGTATACAGCTTAATAGAAAACTGCCATTTAGTAAACAACATGATCTGCCTTTGAAATCAGTCTTTATAAAAAAATGTATCCTCGTTGCACAATATTGATCAAATGAAATCAAACTGTTATGTCTAAATATCAGTTGCTGTTAGTGTATTTTTTCGCTTGAGCACGCACTTTCTGAAGCTAGAACCTATATATGAGTCGTAATACCCGCGATATGTCTTTACACTAAATATATGTATACCTTAAAGAACCGTACAGTTTATACCTGAAGTGTGTGCCACGCAACTCATTGTTCTAGAAATGTAACTATTTTTTTTAATGAATGTTTTAGTTTTGTAAGCTGTTAAATACCTTTCTTTGCAATGATTTTTTTATGGGGAAAAGCATATTATTTATGTGAATTTTGATGCTTAAGTAAGGTGTTCATGGGGTTTATTTGTTTTAAAGAAACATTTTGAATCGCAAGGTCTGGGCTTAAAATTTAACCTGCTGATTTAGTTTAATCTATGCAAAAAGTATAAAAACAGTTGCTAAGCTATAGTGTTTATGTCATCCAGGGTTGGGCGATATTATTGACTCTTACCCCACCAATAAATGGTACATTTCAAAAGGTCATAAAGTTGTACTCAATATAAAAATAACTGTTCCACTTATTACCCACACTAATTGGTCCGTGCATATAACTCCTATATATAATCCATTTTCGTCTATAACAGTACCGATTTTTTTTTCATTCCTTCTATTTCCTTGGGGCAGTTTATGGAGCAATCGTTCCAGAAAAAAAAATCGTGTAAACTATTTAAGCACCGAAGGAAAATAAATATCCCACCTAAGAATCATTGATAAATATAGCTTACCTAGCATGTTTGACTTAATTTATGCAAAAAGAATATTAACAGTGGCTAAGCTATAGTGTTTGGTATCTGGTTTCACTCATGTGCTTTCTTTCTCTAATGCATTGAATACATTGTTAGTATTTGATTAGTATTTGATTATTTAGAACTAACTTGTAAAATGTCAAATACATTAAGTATTTAAATTAAACATATAAAAGATATAAAGAAAAGTGGTAAAATGATACTGTGTATTTGATAATAAAGAAAATAATAGAAAATAATAGTATATAAATATTGTTAAAATATTGCGCTAAAAAAACGACTAAGGTTTGTAAACAAAATGTTAGGTAGATTAACGTTGAACATAAATGTAGACATCTGGAGAAAGACCAAAGCAAATAAATTTTTCGAACGGCTGAATAAAATACATCTCGAAAATACATAAAGGAAACAGTGTAAAGATATAATTTGCAAACATATATTAATTCTGTAAAAAATATACGTATTCTTGTTAGAGGCGCAACGTTATCAGACATAAAAATAATCCGTTTCATCACATTTAGTTCACAACATAAACACACACACGCTCACTTTATTCACACACTTATACACACAAACATAAACACACAAACAGATAGTACCATTAAAAAAATCACATTTCATTGGAAATAACCGCGGCTCTTTTTACTTTGTTTCCATTTTACAAATTAATATGAGCTCGAACTATTACGTCAAGTCACAATATTTTATAGCGAGAAACGCCGTCTTGTTAATCTCGACACCAAAATGTTTATTATTTAATTTTCAATAATTTATTTTATTTTCGGGAGTTACCCCGCATAGCGAGCACCCACGCACACACACGGCTTCGGACGCGCTTAGGCGCAATATATATAGGGATGATGATACAAAAAATGTGTTGTATATTAATATTGCTTCCAACACTCATCCCACCTGGCATTTCCCGCACGCATTGATTCAAATCTCTAGAGCATGAGGCCAAATTTATAACCAGCAAGCCGTAAAGATAACTTCAGGTGAAATTATCTGGAGAACCCCCATCAAGGATAGAAAATCGCTTTATTACAACCCAAAGTGACCATTGGTCAAATAAGTCTCAGTGGGACTGAAAGACGGATTGTTCTCGAAATGGCGCTCTCTCTCTCTCCAAGGCTCATGGCTCCCGACTTGAGGCGTGTCCAGAAGGTCGTTGGGAGAACTTCGCGCTGTCTGGTAGACACTTTGACTTCCCATGAGCCCTCGCAAGATGGGTCCAAGAGCCCATGATCAAAGGCTGTTCTCACGTTGTTAAACGATGCCCCCAAGGGCCCGTAACAAGAATCATTGATCAGATCCGGAGTGTATCTTCTTGGGAAATAACCAAGGTGGGGGAGCGGGGAGGGTAAGATATATTACAGCATAGGGAATTAACGATGACGTCATACAGACATCATTCGTTTACCACCCCGCCTGTTGAGGGGCCCTGGTTTAAAAAAAAATCCGTATATATGTAGCGAATTTCAATTTAATCTTTCAACTGACATTAGATGTATGCATTACAAACTTTATAATATACTCAGTCATTACACTATAATAATACGATGCATGTTTGAATAGAATATGTGATTTTATACTTTTTTCTGTTTATAATTTACACATTTGATACATCATATTATTGATATTATAGGTGGTATTCACTAAGGAAGTGCGCCATTCCCGAAACTCAACGTTATTTTTATCATGCTATAGTTTGGTAATAATTTTCAGCACCTCTTGGCTCATTGTGTGTTTACACCTCCACCAAAAACACGTGTGAAGAGCAAAATAATCTGACAGAAGAGCCAGACAGAATTTCCTGAGTATCATCGTCCAAACATTCTGTTACATGCAGTAGACTGAGTCAAACAATAAACAAAAAATAGTCATAACAATGACTTCTGCCCCTTATTTGGACTATTCCTTTAGTACAGATCTAATAAAAACGTGATTCTCTGTGTGGGTTAAATATGTGTTTAAAGTGCGTTAAATCTCTGTGTTTAAAGTGCGTTAAATCTGTATGTTTAAAGTGATATTTTATTTTGTATTAAGTTCACTGGAATCACACATTTACACCAATCATTTCTTAATTAACTTAATAACCAGTTAAACAATCACACAAGAAGCCAATCAACACGATTATTACCGGTTGAATGCAAGATACTACGGTTAAATCCATTCACCGCGCAGAGATTAATCTCAGACTAAAGAGAGTTTGTGGAATAATTATCACAAGGAGTAACATACTTATTTTACATTAGGTTGTGCTGGGGCGCCCACTTTTTTTTAGGGCACCTACGGCACCCACCTTTTTCAAAAGCCTAACTTACTTGTCCTTGTAATAACTTGTATGATAAATACGTAATATTAAACTTCCTGAAATGTACACAAAGTATTTTATAATAGGGGTTGTAGGGCGCCTATGGCGCCCACTTTTTTTTTAGTCGAAAGCCCAAGTAACTTATCCTTGTATGACAAATACGAAATATTCCTGAAATGAATACAAAGTTTTTAATAATTTACAATCCTCAAATCCTCTTTTTACATCGTTCCCTTTTCCAAAATTAAAATATGAGCTAAAACAATGACGTCATATAAAGATTTTTAAGTATATATATTTTCAATGGTGACCCGTCAAAACGGCCCCTGTCAAAATGGCCCCGGTCAAATCGGCCCCGGACAAAACGGCCCCTGTCAAAATGGCCCCGGTCAAAACGGCCCCGTTCAAAACGGCCTCGTTCAAAACGGCCCCGGCCAAAACGGCCCCGACCAAAACGGCCCGAAGCAAATTGTTTACATTTTTCAACACAAAATTAATTATTTTTTTGCATTTTAACCTTTTGTCAACTTTTTCACCCTTAAAGAAAGTATTCAAATTGTAAAATTATTTCTTGTAATGCTATTATATTATTTCTTGTGATGTTATTATATTATTTCTTCTTAACAAACAATTGTGTCCTAGTGCCGTTTTGAGTAAAGTTTATAAAATTGTTTCTTGTGATGTCATTATTATTGTTTCTTGTGATGTCATTATTATTGTTTCTTGTGATGTCATTATTATTGTTTCTTGTGATGTCATTATTATTGTTTCTTGTGATGTCATTATTATTGTTTCTTGTGATGTCATTATTATTGTTTCTTGTGATGTCATTATTATTGTTTCTTGTGATGTCATTATTATTGTTTCTTGTGATGTCATTATTATTGTTTCTTGTGATGTCATTATTATTGTTTCTTGTGAACTAAACCTCACGCTGAATCGGTAAGTAAAAATAGTAATATAATATTTGATTGTATTTTTTTTACTAATAGTCGATCTATTAGTCAAGGGCCGTTTTGATCGGGGCCGTTTTGACAGGGGCCGTTTTGTCAGGGGCCGTTTTGACCGGGACCGTTTTGTCGGGGCCGTTTTGTCCGGGGCCGTTTTGTCGGTGAACCGACATCACTCTGCTTTTTTTTAAAATTGAAAATAGTTTTTTTTAAAAGCAGAGTGATGTCCCTTAGCGTTACGGAATGAGTGAGTCAGTCATTGCTAATTGAGGATGTTTATATTATACTAGACGCCCCGCGGCGTAGTATACGCCGCAGACTTGCTCATGGAGAGTTCTTTTACCCCTTTAATGCACTTTTTTAGGGCGCCCACGGAGCCGACCTTTTTCAAAAGCCCAACTAACTTGTCCTTGTTTGATCAATACGAAATATTAAACTTTCTGAAATGCACACAAAGTATTTTATAATAGGGGTTTTTTATGTTATAATTAACCATCATCAAATCCTCTTTTTACATTGTTCCCTTTTTATAAAATTAAAATATCAGCGAAAACAATGACTTCATATCATATAAAAAAAATTTACAGCGCATATTTAATGTGCACACCTTTTGATGCATTTGTGCAGTAATTTGGTGCGCTGCTTTCTAAAATTAGTATCTGTTGCACATGCAGCTTCTTGTTGAGGGTCCGACCACGAAGAGAATTATATATATAGATAGATATATGTGTTTGAGTGTGAGATCACAAAATTTTATATGTAATTGTAACGGCTTGATTTAAACAAACTTGAAAATTTTACATTTTTTCACTTTTAGTATGAAAAATAATAAAATGAAATTTTGTAAACTCACTTGTATTTTTTTTTAAATTCTGACATTACTGGATGGCATCTATCCACCTGGTCCACCTGATTGTTTTTAAGGTATTAAGTAGTAATCAACAAAATTTCCTGACCATCACTTCTCCCTTGTCATCCACATCCCCAATCCTGCCACACCTTTCTCTTGTCAACCATATCTCCCATCCTGCCACACCTTTCCCCAGTTAACCATATCACCCATCCTGCCACACCTTTCCCATGCCAATGCCAACCAGGTCGCCCAATCTGCCACACCTTGTTTAAACTGTTTTTCCCATCTGGACGAAGCTTTGTTACGTAACGACTGTCGACTATCTGGACGCAATGAGATCAGAAAAATCTCTGGACAAAATGACCAGACGGATGACGTCGTATCTTTATCCACCCGACCAGAGTCGAGCTCCGCTGCTAGACGCGAATAGTGGGCTGGCGTTGCGTCATACTGACTCTAGAGCCTTACGAGTGTCTGGAAGACATCTGAGGAGTGTCTACATTACCCATGCCTATTGTAACACCATTTTAACAACGGCTAGACCTCTGTAACATGGACCAGACAACTTACTACAAACTTATGACCTGAAAACTTACGGTTAATCGTTCGTAGACTGGTGTTGACCTGGGTCAGAACATTGTAGTCTGTAGCAGTGAGTTATATAATAACGCATTGAAACAAGGTTTAGAAAAAAAAAGTCATGCGGCAAACTGTCACATTCATGTGACATAAATTAAAAACCTAAACGTAAATTGCAATTAATATGAGAATTGTCGTTAAATAGTTTGATCATCTTTATATATAATAAGTTTTAAGTGGTCAGCTGGACATTCATTAATGACAAATTCTACTGGTATCATTTAATTTTCAAAGACAGCAAGAAATAGGCTGTTGACTAGAGGTAACCTTATAAAGGTTAATAATAGTAGGAATACCAAGGAAATAATGGGTAATATAACTAAAAATAACAGGCCACCTAATTTGGAAAAATATAATGTCTTTATAGAATGTAGTACGCAAAAAGCGACTAATTATTGGTAACACTGGACGAACAAGCTGCTGAGATCTGACAACATTGACTACAGGTATAACTGAATCTTATGACGAGTAAGTGCTTCCACGGCTGATGATTTCTCTGTTGGTATAATTTAGAATTGTGGCGTGTATTTAAATGGCTTAGCCGATATAAAGTCGACATCAAATTTGTCACACAAATATACTCGAACGCCGTACTTTTCTCAGGATTATAAAGACTACAAAAACCATTAATGGAAAATATTTGTGGAGTTGAATTTATTTTCTAGGAGAGTTAGACACCATGAAAGGTGCTGCTGGTTGGGTTTGATATTTGATGGGGTGGAGGAGACGGTACACACATGGCCAGTCAGTTCAGTCAGCATTTCTTTTGTGTTCACCATCTCGGACAATCTACCGATGGTCATAGGCCAAAATTACAGGGAAGCCGTAAGTTCTCTTGGGTTTAAATAGCATCCTAGAGCCCCTAGAGTCGGTCGGTCTGGCTTCTGATCTCCCACGCCACAATGCTTCGACCGACGCGGGGGAGTCCATGACTCACGTCATTCACGATATTTAATTGTTTCATACCCGGTTGTTAGGTCCTCCGAGGGGGTGCTAAACGCTAGACAAAAGCCGGGGCTTGTGTAGGTCCGCATACCTACGGACAACTCTTCACTTGTTGTCCAGGCTCGTTCAACGTGGGTTGGGTTCATGTTCACCATGGGTTGGTTTCATGTTCGCCACGGGTTGGATCCTTGTTCATACCATACCAGAGATACTTGTTTTCTATGGAACAGGGCCATTTTTGGTCAGTTACAAAAATATTGATTCGCCCTTGATAGCACAAAGTTAATACTTCTTCATGCATATATTCATATGTATATTGTCATGAGTAATATATTCCCCCCCCCTGTTATTTTAACAAGTAGGAGATTAGTATTAATCAGTATGAATATTTATCTGTATATCAATAAAGATCATTCTCATCATAACTACGCTAGCCAAATCAAAACTGTTATAAATTAAATTTCTCAAAATTTAATCATTTTTTTAAAACAATTTTTTTTTAAATTTAAAAAAAATATACTTATTTCATGCCATGTGCTCATAGACCGATATAATTACTAGTGATTAAAATAATTTGTTTGCATTTAATTAGCAACAATTGTAGTTGTATTTAGTTAGCAACAACTTCAGTTGGATTTAGTTTACTTGGCAACAAGCATAGTTGTTATGTAGTTACTAACAAATTTAGCTGGTATTAAGTTTATAACAATTTTAGATGGTTTTTAGTTAGTAACAACTTTAGTTGGCATTTAGTTAAGTGCATTTAATCATCTTGAGATCAGAACTACTTTATAAGACTCCATACCCAGATTTCCTGTCTGTTTAGTCTTTTCGCGCCAACAACTTGAACATAAACAAGTTACGCCCATACGTTCAGCTGTTTTATTGGAAAGTGATCAATAGCATATATTGATTTTTGCACTTTTTATCGAATAAAACATATTTCAAAAGTTCAAGTTCACGTGGTGGAGAAGACGGGGTCTCTTTGTGTTCAAAATGTGTATTTGAATTCGAACACACACAACTGCTTGCATTGTGATTGTGTAATAACTATTGATAAAGATATCTTTAATTCTTGTTATTTGTAAAATACATGTTACGTTTCTTAAAAGGGGTTTACCAATGCGTCCATATGTTTTGTCATATGTATCTACGATAAGTTTACAAGATTTCCGCCACTCCTTTCAACCTTTAAAACTAAGGGTTTTTTGTTAACTCAGAGATTCTGACTCTAATTATTTATATATATATATATATATATATATATATATATATATATATATATATATATATATATATATATATATATATATATATATATATATATATATAATATATATATATATATATATATATATATATATATATATATATATATATTATATATATATATATATATATATATATATATATATATATATATATATATATATATATAAATAAATTTATTGGCAGTAACATCACAACCAAACTCTCCCTGGATAAGGAAATATGAACCAGAATCGGAAATGCCGCATCATTAATGGCTAGGCTGAATCAAAGAGTGTGGAACAATTCGCAGCTCACAGATAGGACGAAAATCACTGTGTACCAGGCCTGCGTGCTCAGAACACTCCTCCAAGGCAGCCATTGCTGGACGACCTACGCCAAGCAAACAAAGCAGCTCAACAGCCTCCACTTACGATGCTTGCGTAGGATTCTACACAGGACAAGATCACCAATGTCGGGGTACTCAGAAGGCGCCTGCGGTGGTTAGGTCATGTCCGCAGGATGAGCTCAGAAGCATTCCTAGAGCCTTGCTTTACGGTGAGCTGGCAACTGGTATGAGAAAAAGAGGTCACCCCTGCTTGCGCTTCACGGACGTCTGCAAGAAAGACCTGTCATTGGCACAGATAGACGATGAAACGTGGGAGACGAATGTCACATCTGATTAACATAATTTTGTGACGTAAGGTCACGTGTACAAGAGACGCGGGAAGAAAGGAGCATTTCTATTGGTTGAAAGTGTTGGGCGAGGAGTTGTGTGTAGACTTCCGACGAGGAAGGTTGTGTGATGAATGAATCAAGATTTCCACGTTATATTACCTCAGATTATATCTGTGTATATATATATATATATATATATATATATATTAAAGTTGTTTTGGATAAACGAATTCTTCAGTGAATTATTGTACACAAGATTAATTACTGTGAGAAAGCCTACATAAAGAGAAATATAAAGTCATCGTTACAACCATTGACGAAGAGCGCAACTCCTGGTGGGCAAAAGTGCTTGAGGACATTCATGTCGCGAAAGCATCCCTCATAGTTTTGAGTGAAGAAAGAAGGGCCAGGAGAAAGGGGAGGGGGTGGGGAAAAGGAGCAGGAGTACACGCCGTCGTCCCATGAGGACGGACGGTTGACATATATATATATATATCAACATTTGAAAACATTAGTCCATGTCATTAGGCATAACATAGAGATAATTCTTTTATAAGTTTACAAAAAATTAGTAGATGTTTTTAAATCTCTAACTCCAACATTTAACCCCCCCCCATTCCACCCCCCCCCCTTCCCAAAAATGGCAACATATTATACATTTATTTTTATTAATACTGTTTTGTCTGTTTTAAATTATTAAAGGATTAAAGTTATATCTTTAGATATTTTGTACTATGCCGCATGCCCGAGTGATATTTTGGTTACAAATATTATCTAGTACTAGAAACAATTGATTTTCTTACTGATGTATAAATTAGTCAATTAAAAATTAGTATTGTATAATCAACATAGTTATAGTATAAGTAAGTTCAGTTTTACTTAGTAAATTTAGTGGGCCTATTAATTAGTTAAAACGTTTGAAAAGTTTGATATCGTAGCTTCCATTTTACCCCGCCAACATACGTAAATATTATCACAAGTGACACAATCACCTTTGCTAGTCGATCACTTTAAAAGGAATGTCAAACAATTACCAAGATTATTTGTATTGATTTTTTTAAAAGCCTTTAAAAAGAGAAGGGGGAAAAAGCAAATAAGTGACCTCAAAAAGGTAGATAGGTTTAAACCTGACCGATGACCTCAATGCCGATTGGATGGCACATTAGACACCAACCAATGAAAGGCGTCAACCTAAATAAGCACCCAATGACTGATCAGAACAGCAAGGATATTTGCATGTAGCCGGAACTTGTCTTTTCTTGTCTAAGTCTAATGACATTATATTACATACCATATTGATTTAATCGGAGATCATTGAGCTCGTGGCTACGTAAATTTTAGTCTTGATAGTAAGCAGAGTTGTAAAAGAACAAGTCGTCATGAATGCCAGCTGTAGGGAGCGGAGAGGGCTTATTGAAGGGGTGGGTCTAAATCTAACATACAATAAGAAGTGATATGTTATGCGCTATCGATCAAAACACTGGAAATCTAGGTCAGTCCGTGCTACGTTACTTTCGCTGTTTTGGTCACATTTTTTTAATGCGTAACACTTTATTTATTTTATTAAATCCGTTTAAAATAGAATTTTCTCTTTGAAAATACAGATAGCCTACCTAAGACTAAGGCTAAATAAACCAAGTTTCACTTACGATTTACGGAGCAAGGCAAGGCTGTAGTCTGTAGCCGTAGGTAGCTGTAAGTTATTGTAAGTGTTTGGCAGGCGTCTTAATGAATTAGTATAAATTGTTTACCTACTTCAAAATATTAGCCTACTTTATACTAAATACAAATACTAAATTAAGAAAATGGAACAACTTCCAAATCCTCAGGCAATAAGTTTTATGCTTGCGTGATTGGCTTGGGACTTAGGTAAATTTTATATACATTATACTTCTTCTTTAAAGTCAAGAAATGTGTAGAGCGGGGGTGTCCAAAACTTTTTCCAAGGAAGGTCGAGTTCCATGAATTAATAATATATCGTGGCAGGTTTAAGAAAAATACAAAAATTAAATAAATTTGCAATATTATATGTATAAATATTATAATTTGTAAGAGTGTATTTTAATGGGATCAAATATGTGTAAAAAAATATCGCGATTTTCGAGACTTTATACAAATATCTTATTTATATTCCATCATTTGAATATTTTGAAATTACTAAAATGGCGAAGTCATAGAATTTTTTTTTAATTCCACACTACGCACATACAACAAATAGCTGTGGAAATTTGACTTGTTATTTTGTCTACAACTACATCAGAGGATACGCACATGGCTAAACATGGTGATGGGGGAATTAGGGCTGACCGTTTATACAGCCCCTTTCTTCCCGTTAACCACGCCCAGACACCTTATCTTTCTTCTTATTGAACAGCATCGTGATGGGGTGGGATCTAATAGACGAATCACGGGCAGACACTTTTTTTTTCATTCACGGTTACTAGACGGCAGCGTCAATTCATTCACCGGGAGGCGAAGTTGCTCCAGATTCAATTCGCCCGCGTAGACCTACTCTCATTGGCCCTTTTCTTTCTTTTATTCTTTTTTTTTGTACTGTAGACATTAAAAAAAAATAGTAACACAAAAAACACAAAAAAACATTAGATTACCCGTTTTAACCACCAAACATTTTCCCTATTCGCGTATGTAAATAAAATAAAGCATAACTAATCATAACTTAAATGTTAACGTTTATAAAATGCTACTAATTCAAACAAATCTTTTACAAGGTAGTTACACTAATGACATAATGAATACTCTACCAAGGCCAAGAATATAGCATGTTCAATTGATGTAACTAACACTACAAAGTTAACAAAGATAGGCTTTCAAAGTACCAATATTTTCCACTATATAGTTAATATAGTTTATCTAACCAGAAGTGAAACAAGGCTATAAGCTGACTAAATGTTTGAGCGATTATATTTTGATGAAAGGTCAATCAACGATAAATAAGTCCTCGATATAACTACTAACTACTTAATTTTCTTTTTTTTAAGTTCAATATGCCGCATTGGCATTAGACTATGTCTTTTTGAAGTTTTTGAAAACTAATAAGAAAATTATCCAGGACTCTTCAATAATAAAATTATGTTTTAACTTCCCACATTTGCAAGCTGCAAGCTATACTTTCCAGTAATTTTTTAAAAATAAAGATTATTTCTTATATTAATTATAAGAATCAATTATAAACTTATTTACAATGCTTTTACTCAAGGTTGCTTCAAATAATATTTTAGGCGAAACTTTATTGCTTTAACATTTTTATTAATGTTTGAAAATTATTAATGATTTAAAATCGATTAAGTTTCCTGGGCAAGGGTTGCTGAAAAATAACTAAAATATGCGTATATATATATATATATATAAATATATATATATATATATATATATATATATATATATATATATATTAGGGCTGTTAACGATTAATTTAAATAATTTAATCGTTAAATTTTGAAAAACTAACGATTGATTAATCGTTAATTTCGATTAAGGCAAAAATTTAAAATTTATGTCATAAGTCATAAGTAACAATTATTTAACGTTCTTGTTTAAAATATAAATAAAACTGGAATGTCTCCTTTGTATGCCATTTTTTAACCAACTACGCAAAAAGACAAGTGTGTTGACATTTTTTGGTTCAAGTGATGAGCGGGTCTTATTGACAATATAACCAGCCGAACAATCATTCACATTTAACTGAGGTAACTGGTATGGGTTGATTAATCGTTAAAAATAATTTAATCGTTAAACATTTTTAACGATTAATCGAGAAATTAATCGTTAATTTCCGCAGCCCTATTATTATATATACATGTCTTAAAGATGTTTACGTGATGTATGCGCATTAAGTGTATGTATTTATGTATAATATATCAGATTAAAAATTATTTTTACATGCAATCAATACTTGTCAATAGGCATAGGGACTTAATAATTGGGTACGGAGTAACTTTAACAACCGACTTAATTAGTCAGCAGTGCACTTTGAATTTCTCACTAGTCTTTAAGATTAAGTTTAAGTGTTGACCATTTGAAATTTCGTAATTTTACATGCATTTGTTTAATTCCAATTAGATCTAATCCAATGCTTTTCATGTATCCACATGAAAATTGACAAGAGTGGACAGACAGAGAGAGAGAGAGAGAGAGAGAGAGAGAGAGAGAGAGAGAGAGAGAGAGAGAGAGAGAGAGTTAGACGAGAGAGAATGTAATGCTACTATGCTACAATGGAAGCAGATGTAGCATTCACCTCCCTCACACCCGCTAAAACGCCTGCCGGCCTGCGAGAAACCTTGGACTTGGACATTAATATTCATGAGAATGGAAGAAAAACTTAACTTTCCTAATTTAATGTGCCTCAGATAAAAAAATTATTCAAAATATAATGAAACTTTCCAAATTTACATAATAAAGTCATTTTTGATAACATTGTGTTGTTATTTAATTAATTACAAGGAAAATTGTGAAGCTCTGTGACATTTTCTCCTTTTGGCAACAGATCTGCGCATGCGCTACCCACACGAAGCCCATTGAAACCTATAAAACTGCAGTTAAGGCCTTGTAACTTGGCGCAGTAGCATTGCTAAGATCTGAGGAACAACCTCACAGTTACATTTGACTGTTGCCATATATCCTCTTTGACACCAAATACCTCATATTTATTCGCATCTGACTTCTTGGACATATATTTCTTAAGGATTTCCACAAGTGATTTCAATTTTTGAGGACTTAAATTCATTTTTCTGGGTTGCTATCTAGCTAAGCAAAACTAGGCATGGAGCACTTTAATTTGGTTTGCCTTGAGACAGATGTTGCCGGAAAACCTCAGAGAGCTATCAAAGACCCTGTTTTGTTAAATGACAGAAGAGTTTTAGCAAATCTCTTGTCAACCGAGGATAAATATCTTCCACATACAAATTACTTTAACTGTGTGCAAACGGACATACAGCCATACATGAGAAAGATGGTCACAGAATGGATGGCAGAGGTAAAAAAAAATTCATAGCCTACTAAAATGAACAAAATCCATTTTAAACCCTAACGAAAGCCAACATATTTAACATAATTATTAAATTTAAGATATTTCTAGTTCTTACACAATTGCATGTCTTGCAAATGGTTGCGTAACTAAGAAAAGAAAGAATATTACACATCGTACGTGCTCGTCACAGGCCAATCTGCCGGCTTACAATATGGCCGGGTTCGCCGAAGTCCTTGAAATTCCAACCAGGCTGCATGCATCTGATGAAAATAATGACCTAGCAAAAGTTTGGATTATGATAATTCATATTTTAACACATTGCGCACAATCTAGTAATATGCAGAGATCTAAGGATTAAATATACTATTTATATACCGTATTGAGTAGACCCTGCCCTAGCAAAGACGTATTGAGATGATTAATTGAAACTAAGCATGCGGCCTATGCCTATGGCACACAGCTGCTTCTCAAACTCAACTGTTGACATTGGTCATTGGTCACACTCACTTAAGAATAGTCCGTTTCTAAATTTAACTTTACAAATTACTATTAATATAGCAATAATTATAAATAATATAATAAATAATTAGATAGGCCTGGTTTAATCATTTAGAAATTTAGTAGCCTAATACTATTAAAATACTAAATCTAAGTTTATACTACTACACTAATTACTATTACTCTTTTATGGTTTATAGGAATAATAGTCTATACTAAACAAGGTGTAGCCACTAAAGAACTATACTAAACTATTACTGTAGTTAGGATAATAAATTGAATTTAACTTTAACCCACTGGC
This sequence comes from Ampullaceana balthica, assembly GCA_944989445.1. Taxonomy (NCBI): domain Eukaryota; kingdom Metazoa; phylum Mollusca; class Gastropoda; family Lymnaeidae; genus Ampullaceana; species Ampullaceana balthica. The sequence goes on along the minus strand of CALYLW010000145.1, from coordinate 46,624 downwards.
AGTCTTAGTCTTAGGCATTAGACATGAGTATGAGGCCTATGTCTATACTATACTTAACACTATACACATACTAAGTCAAAGCCATTATGCCTATACTACACTTGTACTTGTACTATTATTTTATCACTAAAAATAATGGACAATAATTCGTCAGCAAATTTAAATTATTTATTAAATTTTTAAGCATTAAAGTATTTATGATTAACCTAAAACAGTATATGGTTCTGATGTTGCATAATGAATAGGAAGCTTTGAACAATTATATTTTAGTATTAGCGTTTTTAAAATTGGTCAAATAACATGTGAATAATGTGATATTATTAAAATGTAAAATTATTAGATGTAAATTTTTTTTTCTCCAGGTCTGTTCAGAGCAAAAAATGGAAGAGGAAGTATTTCCTCTGAGTGTGAATTATTTAGACAGATTTTTGTGTATAAGGGATATTAAAAGAACACGGTTGCAGCTTTTAGGAGCTGCTTGTATGTTTCTAGCCTCAAAACTGAAAGAAACATCACCTGTCAGCGGGGAACAGCTTGTTTTGTACACAGACAATTCCATAACACTTGAAGAGCTTACGGTAAGAATTTCTATTTTTTAAAATCCCTTATACATGTATTATGTATTTTAAAAACCACAAGCTAAAGATTTTATTTATGAAATCAACCCTCAAACTCAATGTTGCCATGTATAAATTTTATAACCTACTTAATCCATTATAGTGATTATTGCTGAATTGTAACTGAATGTAGGCTTAAATTATTAAAATGAAATTCAGTATATTAAGAAATACCTGAAAAGCTGAATGATCATTTCATTTAAAAGCAATTAGGTCTAGTGTGTATTTTTATTTTATAAAAAAATATACAAGTTAACAATGTTTTCATGCTTCTTGAAATTTTAGATAAAAATACAGTTCAATTTAGTTTTTAAAATCCCCCAAATCAGCTTTTAGGTTATTATTGTTACTGTTTATTTGAAGTCAAGTGTGATACAGTTTTAATAACCATCACCAACTTCATATAATTTTAAAGCTGGCTGAACTTTTTATTTGTCTTAAACTTCTAAAGTACACAATGTATCTTTCAAAGTGATTTTTACTTTTCCTATTGATGCTATATCAGGACTATGTGATAAGGAAAGAACTACATTACAATCTTTTTTGGGAAAACATGGCAGTAGGGGTAACATTCCAAACTTTAATAATTTGACATCATGAAATTAGGTTAATTGGGGAAATAAATGTTGTTGGTACATATACATTCTTATGTATATGAATAGCGTGGTAAATTTTAATTTTGTCTATATAATTAATTTGTTAAATTAAATTTTAAAATACCCATGGCGGCCATGGAGTTTGATGCCTGGGGAAATAGGTTAGATTTGTGTGGGTGGGGGGGGTTAAGATATTTGGCACAGAACATGCCTGTTTGGGCGGGTTGAGTAGGGTTTATCTAAGGCCACACTGACTGAGTCAGCTGTGCAGCCAATGTAAGAGGGGCAAGTGTGAATATAAGCAACCCTTACTTTTTTTATTTCAGGGTAAGCTTTAGAAGATTGTTAATGAAGACTTGTCAGCAGCATGTATATCCCTGACAAGTATAAGTACATTTTAAAGTCCATACGATTGTTTGACCATGCAGTGCAGTATTTATATTTTATTATTTTGTACAGGATTGGGAGTCCCAGATCTTACAACTCCTCAAGTGGGACCTCTCAGCTATTGTGCCCAATGATTTTTTAGATCACATTTTACACAGAATGCCGCTAACAAAAAGCATTCAGTCTGCCATTAAAAGGCAAGCACAAACATTTGCTGCTCTGTGTGCTACAGGTGAGTTTAAGTAATATACCGGGGAACCATAGAACTACTCTTTCATTATATTTTCATGTTCAAGCACAGTTTACAACGACTTTAATTTCTCAAAATTTATTAGGTTTAAAGGGTTTAGACATCCTATGTTTGTTTCATTGAAATTGATTTAAATCATTTAGGGTAACTTGATATTACATTATCCTATTTTGGGAAATTTTAATGTTTTGGAGTATAAGCTTTTTAAATGTTAATATAGGATTTCTTGGTGTAAAATTCAGTAAAAAAAATCATGAAATTAATTTTTAAAAATTCAAATTCTTATGCTTTCCTCAAAATTTCAATATTTATCTTTAAAATAAAACCTTGAGACTAGCAAACTTGTTCTTGAGTCCCATTCTCCGTAACTGTAGGAGTAAAGACCAGTAGTATATTGGAAATAGTGGTAGGTGTTAAACTATGCATATGTTCTGCTGCTGGCATAACCTTAAGCAGACCTTCATGGGGAGCCTCGCATAGTTTACATTCTTTCATGTGACAGTCACCAACTCCCGCCCTACACACAGGCCATTTGTGACTTGTTCACCTTTCGTTTTTACTGTCTTTATCTTCTCCACATTTCTTGGCTACAGTTGAGGGATAATTTTTCAGTGATAACATTTTTTGATAATTCTGTTCATCTATTTTAAAGTTTATATCAATCTAATAATATATATATTTAAATTTTCTTTTTCTTTCAGATGTAAAATTTATGTTAACACCCCCTTCAATGATTGCATGTGCTGCAGTTAGAACCGCTTTAAGGAATTTAAACTGTGACAATGGAAGAGAATTATTGACACTTCATGATATCACTGGAAATGATATGGTTAGTGAAGTTTTTAAAAATAAATTATTATTATTATTTCTTAACCAGTATGGCTAATAATTTTATTAGCTACTAATTATGGGTTTAAAAATATGTATTTTAAACCTTTTTTTTCTCTTTGATTAGGACTTGATCAGAGACTGCACTGAGCAAGTTGAACAGACAATCAGCAACTGTATGTCATCGTATTCGTCTGGAAAGCAGGACTCTCATAAGCAAGAGCAACCAACAACTCCAACAGATGTTAGGGAAATCAACATCATGTCTGTTGACAACCATCAAGGAGTGGCTGTGATCTTCTGAACAACTCTTTCCCCTGATCACTTCACCTAACAATAGTCGGGAATGTTTTCTTACACATAAAGGATAAGCACATTTCCAAACGGCTTACTGGCTCTTCAGCACTGGTCTGTCCGACTGTGGGCATTGACAAATCAACATGTCAAGATATCATCATGTCTTGCTTTTGGGCTGTCTCCAGATTACCATGTCCATTTCTTCACATTTCATCTCCATTGAAAGAAATTACTGGACATCTTTTTTTAATATGATGGAATAATTTTCTGTCCTTGGCTAATGCTATCTTGGAATCACTAAAAGTGTTATTTTTCACCAACTGACAGAGAAAATCAAGTGAAAATTGAACACCTAGGATAATGTAATGGTTTAAATGTTTTTGTGACCATTGTAAAAATTTAAATCTTAAGGGTTTATGCTAAGTACTGCTTATTTAACAAGTCTTCCATGAAGATAATTTGGAAAAAAAAATTGCTGATTCCTTTTGGTTGATGTTCCCAGTCAGTATTTTACTGATCTGCTAAGAATACAAATATCATTACATTTATATTACCAAATTAAAAAATATACATAACCAGCACAAGTTGCCTAGATTCTAGAACTTAGCACAAGTAATTTTAATTATTTCTCTTTATAGATCTTAATAGCTAGTCATATAACCATTTGTTTTGTACATCACAACCTTGTTTAATTTTAGGCTTTGGATTAAGTAGATAGACAATTTGTAGTAGATTAATTTTTTTCCCCCCAGTTTTCTAAATATGCTGACTAGAATCCCTTTTTTATTGGGAAATATCAGACACTGAAAATGTGTTCATTCAAAACAACGAAGTAAATTATTCATACAGTGGCTGGGCTTTCCAAATAGAAATTGTGATTAAGCCTTAGTTGTAAGCAGTTGTTAACTACTAGGATCATTACTGAATGATGTAACAATCACATGTGATGATCCTTAATTTGTGTCATTTATATATTCGCAAAATGTGTTCACAAAAAAATCTAAATTATTGACAGGATTGCATGAAATGGATTCGACCATAACTCCCACGTGTATGCAGCTATGTGTATGGTAAAAATGTAAAAACAAAGTAAAATGGATACTTGAATATTCTACGGTCCGGAATAGTGATTGGTATATACTGAGCATTTTGTGTTTTTATGCCTCGTTACAATATAACTGATGTTATCATAACATTGGGTTCCTGTTTCATTTTTTATGAATGTCAAAGACAAGTGCACTCGGTGTTGTCATTGAATATTTGTGGACAACCATAAATACCAGCATGCCAGGTCAACACTGTCAGCTATTGAATATAAGAAATATTGAAGCGATGGTCCTGGTTGGGGGTGGCACCTTGATGTGATACAACAGTACTATAAAACGCCTGTGCTCCTCCAGGACCATCAACTACCTAACTGTGATGAGGCTGCAAATTTTTATTTGGGCCAAGAAACCAATTTTTAAACAAAAAATTTACTGAAGCATGTGTTCATTCTCAAGACTTTTTTTTCCAATGTGTAGCGTTTTTCATACAACTTTATGTTCTTTGAATTAGATTTCATTATTATTTTATGAGTCATAACTTCCATAAAGTTTTTTTCCATATTTCAATTTTGTTTAATGTTTCCTTACTTGAAAAATATTGGTCCAAAGAAGAAGGCATTTAAAATTTATTTTGGGAATAAATTTAACTGGAGCTCTTTTTTTTACATTTGCGCAAAAAATATTTTAAAATTGTTAAAAATCATATTGGCCCTCAAAAGTACTATTTCTATTTTATAAGCCAGTTAAAGCTATTCTAAATGTTTCCTTAATTTTATTTTGATAGATGGACCATAATTTCACTTCACATTTATAACTCGGTATAGTAGATTTTAATTTGATATAACTTTTAATTTGTACTTGTTTATTCTTAAATAAAAAGCATTCTATGAATAATTGTTATATTCAGAGGCCATGACGTTATTACTTTAGATACCTATATATAGATATAAATAAATGTTTAGTATAAGAATACTAGTATGATAAGGTTATCTTTTTGTGTCCAAGATACACCAATGTGTCAGCATGTAGCTAATGTTACTTTTAATTGTTGTCAATACTAACCAGTAATTGATCTTGTGTATTTGGTCAGCTGGATGTATATAGTATAGCTAGTTCTTGTAGAGTGGCTAGTTTAATGGTAGGCGGAACCAGGGACAAGTTTTGGGCCACTTAAAGGCTTTACATTCTCAAAAAAATTCAAACTGATGAGTCTTTTTGTTGTGGATCAACGGCTGTCCCTGTCTATGTATAATCAATGCAAGAACTACACAATTACCTCTGATATCCAACAATTATTTCTCATACTAATTTAAAGAAAAGAATCGTTTATTTAAATCTATTTTAAAGTAATGGAATACTTTAAAACAAATTTTTGTTCATTGTGGGTGTGTGTGGTCCTCTCAGGATATTGATATGTCATTACTATGATACCTCAATGTAGATTTGAATTTGTTGCTATTTGTTGTCACCTTCCTTCTTGTCTCAGATGATTTACCTTTTGTTATGGATGAGTTCATTTCAATTATGTTACTGATTTGAGATATATGTATATTTTTAATAGTTGTAGTATCTACAGATAAAATCAATCTCAATACAATATGGCAAACTTTTTGTGAGCATGTAATATCTTGTATTGAATGAAGTAAAAGTAAAAGCCCTAGTAAATGCTAGACTTTTTACCTATTGAATTGGCGGCTCAAACTCTAACCAGATAACATAGATTTTGGTAAAAACAATTTTTTTTAAACCAAACATAGATTTTTGTAAAACCAATTTTGTTTCAACCATCCCCCATCTTATGAGCTGCCTTTGTATCATTGTGAAGCCCACTCATTTTTAATGACATTTTGCTGGATAAACATGGGTCTTTCAGTGCTGTCGGTTCATTTTAGCTGCTGTGATAATTCCGAGTCGGTGAGAGCATGCTATAGTTGAAATTTTGAGTTTGTAGTATGTTGCAGTCTCAAATCTTGTCTTCTACTGAAGGTTTTGCTAATCCGTCAGTGTCAGTTTCTCATACATTCATACTTGAGTAAAGGTGGACTTTAAATTGAATTTTTCAATCTTCATTGCCACTCATGCATTAAATGTGGCTAAAATTTAAAATGAAGTATCAGCACTCAGTAATTTACTATCTTTGTTTAAAAGCTAGGGTGTGTTAAAGGCAGTATATCTAGGGGGCTAGTCCAGGTCGTAAAGCTGTTGTGATACTGTAAAATAAATTAAAGCAGTCCGACCTTGTCGACTTCCCTACCTATAAATACTTGATGCCCTGTGGTCTGTTGTGTATTGCTATCACATAAGTTATCTGTGAAGTATTTATCTTGTAAACTTTTTAAATGATATACCTCTATAAACGGGACCAAATTAACACATTGGATAATGTGAGGCTTTTATCATGGGGGACCAAATTAACACATTGGATAATGTGAGGCTTTTATCATGGCTTAAAACGTTGAATATTGTCGTAGTACCAATATATATTTTATCCCTCAAACTTTAGGTTTTGTAATTGCCAAAATGTCTAAGTGTTCAGGGGCTCCTATCTGGCTGAAAAGATGGGTTATTACACAAAATCTGGGTTTTTTAGGTCAACACTTTGGATCAGTTGTTTTTTTTTCATTTTAGTTTGGGTACATATACTTATTTTATTTTGTTCAATTTTGGTTTGTTTATTTGGTGCATTACCTTTATGTGCATGACCTCCTTTAAATGCCTTATTCAAATTTGAAAAATTATGTACATTATTTGTATATAGCTCAACATCTTTACCAAAAAAAAAGTTAAAATAAAACATTTTTTTTTGTATATGACAGAATCGTTTAATTTCATGAGTTGAGCTACAGTTGGATTGTGAGATTGATTTATTTACATTAAATGTAAATAAAGTTTGTTGAGACAGAAATATGCTAAGTGAGAAAGTGAATGGTTTGTTTATACATTAATACTGGATGGCCTTACAGAGAGCAACACTGTTTCAGGTGTGGCCTCAAGTCAGAGAGCAACACTGTTTCAGGTGTGGCCTTAAGTCAGAGAGCAACACTGTTTCAGGTGTGACCTTAAGTCAGAGAGCAACACTGTTTCAGGTGTGACCTTAAGTCAGAGAGCAACACTGTTTCAGGTGTTACATCTCTTACTTTCTGTTAAAGACGTGTGCTATCAATCCTTTCACCTGCAAGAGTAACTTGCTTAATCCATGCATACCTGAAGTGACCAAATAAAGTATGAACATGTTTTTTATCGTGAGATAAATTTGTGAAAATCTCCAACTCAACGTTAGAAGAAGACCCTTCCCTTTAGTTGTGACGAAACGGATGCCACAGCTATTCTATATATAGAACTTCAACATTAAATGACTACATACACATTTTTAAAAGGGTTATTTAAAAGTTATTTTAATTTGGTGATGAATTTATCAGATCCCAGCCACTCAAAGGAATGGATCGAGAATTGCAGAGACTTACGAAGCACTTCGATGCTTGTGGTCGGATCATTTCCTTCATCTTGACTATGTGAGACTGGTTGTTCAACAATGAACATTGTTATGTTTCCTTCATCTTACCAATGTGAGACTGGTTGTTCAACAATGAACATTGTTATTGTTATGTTTCCTTCATCTTACCTATGTGAGACTGGTTGTTCAACAATGAACATTGTTATGTTTCCTTCATCTTACCTATGTGAGACTGGTTGTTCAACAATGAACATTGTTATGTTTCCTTCATCTTACCTATGTGAGACTGGTTGTTCAACAATGAACATTGTTATGTTTCCTTCATCTTACTTACCTATGTGAGACTGGTTGTTCAACAATGAACATTGTTATGTTTCCTTCATCTTACCTATGTGAGACTGGTTGTTCAACAATGAACATTGTTATGTTTCCTTCATCTTACCTATGTGAGACTGGTTGTTCAACAATGAACATTGTTATGTTTCCTTCATCTTACCTATGTGAGACTGGTTGTTCAACAATGAACATTGTTATGTTTCCTTCATCTTACCTATGTGAGACTGGTTGTTCAACAATGAACATTGTTATGTTTCCTTCATCTTACCTATGTGAGACTGGTTGTTCAACAATGAACATTGTTATGTTTCCTTCATCTTACCTATGTGAGACTGGCTGTTCAACAATGAACATTGTTATGTTTCCTTCATCTTACCTATGTGAGACTGGTTGTTCAACAATGAACATTGTTATGTTTCCTTCATCTTACCTATGTGAGACTGGTTGTTCAACAATGAACATTGTTATGTTTCCTTCATCTTACCTATGTGAGACTGGTTGTTCAACAATGAACATTGTTATGTTTCCTTCATCTTACCTATGTGAGACTGCCTGTTCAACAATGAACATTGTTATGTTTCCTTCATCTTACCTATGCGAGACTGGTTGTTCAACAATGAACATTGTTATGTTTCCTTCATCTTACCGATGTGAGACTGGTTGTTCAACAATGAACATTGTTATGTTTCCTTCATCTTACCGATGTGAGACTGGTTGTTCAACAATGAACATTGTTATGTTTCCTTCATCTTACCTATGTGAGACTGGTTGTTCAACAATGAACATTGTTATGTTTCCTTCATCTTACCTATGTGAGACTGGTTGTTCAACAATGAACATTGTTATGTTTCCTTCATCTTACCTATTTGAGACTGGTTGTTCAACAATGAACATTTTTATGTTTCCTTCATCTTACCTATGTGAGACTGGTTGTTCAACAATGAACATTGTTATGTTTCCTTCATCTTACCTATGTGAGACTGGTTGTTCAACAATGAACATTGTTATGTTTCCTTCATCTTACCTATGTGAGACTGGTTGTTCAACAATGAAAATTAAGACAAAGTACAGGAAACGTATGATGCGGTGGTCGAGTGGCAGCGCACTGGACTGTCGTACCGATGGTCACGGGTTCGAATCCGTGTGAAGGCAAGGGTTTGTTCCCGGGGCCTAGGGCGTCCCTGAGTCACCCCGCTCCGAATGGGTACCTAACACTACATGTAGTTAGGCGGCTGGGTAATGCGTGGAACCCACAAAACCCGTGGCCTATGAATGCTTCATCACTTGCCAACAGATCATCTGTCATGGTCTGTGGACGTAACTATCTTTTGCATAGAAGGAGCGTCTGTATAGATAAGATAAGATAAGATAAGAATGTTCGTTCTCCATTGCGTGTAGCATTGTCCTCATTTAAGCCTCGACTTTCTAAACTTGCAAAAAAGTAGCAGACTCATTATATTTTATGTCATCGTTTCTTGAAACTTAGTCCCAAGTCAGAATACAAATTTATTAAAACTATCAACTTAAAAACATTTTAATACGAAATAAGACAACCCTAAATAAGCTATCAAGGTTTTATATTATTCCTTTAAAAATTGTTGGATGACATGTAGCATACATCACGCCGAATTCATGCCAAATGATTTAGTTAAAGGGTGTAGGCCATGTAGGATTTCATTTCGCTACTACGCCAGTACAGGGAAAATAGTGCAATGGAAAAAATTCCTGCCGGTCCGCCATACTAAAAAGTTTGAGAAGCACTGAACTAAATGACTACAGGAAAAACAACTTAGTATTTAATTTTACATTAATAACATATGTTTCTTACAAATCGTCAGTGTTTGAAACTTGGCTTAAGCTAAATATTTCCAAGAACTTCTTGTCTCGTGTAGCTTTAGTAAACATTGAAATAAAGAGCCCTTAGCAGTCCAAGAAACTAGACAGACAAGGGTGAAGATTCCGACGGACATTTTAAAAATAATTTCCATACTTGAGTTAGTTATAACCAGATCCGGTTTAGCCATAGCGGCAATAGGCGGCCGTCTGGGATGGCGAATTTCTGGGACGGCAGTAAACGATACGTACATTTATTGCATACGTAATAAATTGTCACTTTAAAAAATATCATTTCGTTGGTAATAAATGTATTAAATAATTTTTTGGTTAAAGAATGCCATGAACATTTAGGGAATTTTAAGTCGTGTAAGTACCTTATGCTGTGACACATGGCACGAAAACCATTGATGCCCAACATCATCTGAGTCCTGGTATGCAAATATTGCTTTTCGTGGAAACAATAGAAACTGAACTAATACCGGAAACGTCATGAAATTTTTGGATTTTCTTGCTTTTTTTCGACCCACTTATGGGTGAGCATATTCGAACGATTTGAGACAATGAGACAGACACATGCATATTATCTAGGCAAAGACATACAGAATGAACTGATTCATCTAGGCAAAGACATACATAATGACATTAGCAAAACATACATAATGAATTGATTAATCCGGCAAAGACACACAAAATGGACTGATTCATCTTGTATCCAATGCAATCAAACAAACAATTCTAGTATCTGCTCGTGATGGCAACTACTTTTCAATAATTCTAGAATGCACACCAGACACGGGTCATGTTGACTAATGGCCATGATTATTCGCATTGTTGATATGATTTTTAAAAATCCAGAAAGTGGAATGGCAGCAGCTGTTTCTGTTAAGAATCACGTCTTGAGTCTCATGCCTCTGGTGCTGCAATGACTGAAATTATTCTGTGGCGATTTGAAGAGATTTAATTATCTATCGGAAATTTACGTGGTCAGAGATATGAAAATGGAAGCAAAATGAAAGGAAAAGATAATGGTGTCCAACAAAGAAGTTTAGATGTCAATATGATCATTTTTTGTTTCCTTCTTCACATATCTTGAATTTGGCAGTTAAAAATGCTACAGAATGCTGCTTAGAAATAACTGGCTTCTTTGATCTAGCGGCATTCTAGCGCATCGTCCTTATGTATTCGTTCAAGCATCAACTCGTCGTTGGAAAGTTGAAATCGACATGTTTCTAATCTAATATCATTAAATCATTGAGTGAAACAAGAAATGTATCACTTAGTTGCATGATTTATTTTTAACAATTTGGTGGGGTTTTTTAAATGGTGGTTCATATTTTACTATTCGTACATTTACAGTTTTAAGACAATTATTGCATTTTTGTACAAAATTTTGTATGAAATTTGTATTAATGGAATTTAGGAAAGGCATGCCTGGGGTTGTGTGACTGCTGCAAGAACGAGTGGTCCAGGCGGGCACGTAACAATCACCCCTAAGATGGCGTAGACCAGGCGGGAAATCTCATGACAAAGAGAATTGTGCAGTGGACTCCTAGTGACGTGAATGGGGCATGTCATGAAAAAATGGACACTGGCTAAGACGTGAAACCCAACCACAACCACGTATATCTTGGGCCAAAACTGTTTGGCTGACCACTTTAGGGATAAATGGTGTATGAATGGGCCAACACTACATTTGGCGGACCACTTTCAGAATAAGTGGTGTATGAATGGTTAAGCAATATGACTACGAGAAGAATACATGCAACGCGAACATATCAGTGGTGGAAAATGAGGCGCCGTCACAAGATTCTAGTAACTTAAATGAGGACAGAGATTTGTCCTACCAAATCTTAATTGAATAGGTTATATATAGACGGGGATTCGAACTGTCGCCACATTTGACATTGGGCTCCTTGCTCAACATAGCAGAGTATAGGCCAGAGCAATAGAGTGTCCTACACTCAGACAATTCTGTATGGCACTGTCCAACAGATGGTGCAACTTGTCAAGTTCTAGCCGGGACTTTCAGAGAGCAATCTGAAAACTTAAAGGATACGTAAGCAAGCAAATTTAAGGAAGAGTAGATCCCCCTAAAAATGTGACCAAATATCTGAAGGGGGTGGGTGTAAAATATCGTTATATAATAATTTATTAAAAGGCAATGTTCTGTGCGGTCATCGATAGCGATTGGTCCTTCAAACTCCTACAGACTTCTACAGCCAATCACTGGCGGAGAAAAATTATGTATCATTTGCATATTGAACGACGTTCAAAACGAGTTATTTTTGGTGCAGTTTTTTTCCCAAGAGTTTATTTTTAGCGGTGCGAGTTGGGATTTGTAATAAAAAACTTTGTATTTTAATATTACGGGTTATTTATTATAACTTTGGACACATCGCGTTTGGGGGGGGGGTTAGGGACTCTGGACAGACCAGTGGTGGGGGGGGGGAGGTAGAGTCTCTGGACATACGAGGGTGGGTATGTTTAATAACTATAATGCATAGTATTTTTGACGTGATACACATGTATGGACACTGTATGGCCGGTCGAGACGGCGGGTCTCTCGACAACAGCGGTGGAGGGGGGCGGGAGGTAGGTTCTCTGGACAGACCACGGTGTAGGGTGGAGGTAAGATCTCTGGACATACCACGGTGTGGGGGGAGGTAGGGTCTCTGGACAGACCGAGGTGTGGAGGGGGGGAGGTAGGGTCTCTGGACAGACGGGGGTGGGTAATGTTGTGCTGTCCTACCATGAACTTCTCAAGTTACCCTAAACTTATTCCCGTCCTTGGACGGGCTTTGTTGCTAGTAAAGGCAGATTAGTCTAGAGATATACAATGAATTGGGTGAAACCATCAAAAATTATTATAATATTTTGCAAAGTGAAAGATGGGATGCAATATAATTGGTAATAATTCATTTTTTCTGAGTTATTCTAAAATCTCTGTAAATCTCGGTATAACAACATTGTTCCAAACTTTTGCAATACAAATTTCAGGATAATCCGCAATATCATCAGCTTATATTCTCAGCTTTGACTCTGAGCTCTGGATATGTTTTGGATGTAGTGAAGATCACGCGCCACGTTAAAATAACTAAGTGCTAGAACCTTGCTCTGCAATTGGTCACCTGAGAATTCAAGGAATTGAATTTAAAAAAAAACAAAAAAAAACAAACAACAAACAACTGCAATGAGTTTATCGATGAACAGCAAAGCTGCCAATCAACACAAGCTATCTGTAGGATTGATTCAATGTGTCTGTAGGATTGATTCAATGTGTCTGTAGGATTTATTCAATCTGTCTGTAGGTTTGATTCAATGTGTCTGTAGGTTTGCTTCAAGGTGTCTGTAGGATTGATTCAATCTGTCTGTAGGGTTGATTCAATCCGTCTGTAGGGTTGATTCAATGTGTCTGTAGGATTGATACAATCTTTATGTATGGTTGATTCAATCTGTCTGTAGTGTTGATTCAATCTTTCTGTAGGGTTGATTCAATTTGTCTGTAGGGTTGATTCAATATTTCTGTAGGATTGTTGCAAGCTGTCTGCAGGGTTGATTCAACCTGTCTGTAGGATTGATTCAAGCTGTCTGTAGGATTGCTTCAAGCTGTCAGTAGGATTGCTTCAATCTATCTGTAGGATTGATTCAATCTGTCTGTAGGATTGATTCAAGCTGTCTGTAGGATTGATTCAAGCTATCTGTAGAATAGATTCGATCTATCTGTATGCCTAGGGTTCATCCAAGTTGTTTGTAGGGTTAATTCATTCTGTCTGTAGGATTGATTCAATCTGTCTGTAGGTTACATTCAAGCTGTCTGTAGGTTTGATTCAATCTGTCTCTAGGATTGATTCAATGTGTCTGTAGGATTGATTCAAGCTGTCTGTAGGATTGATTCAATATGTCTGTATGATTGATTCAATCTGTCTGCAGGTTTGATTCAAGCTGTCTGTAGGATTGATGTAGGATTGATTCAAGCTGTCTGTAGGATTGATTCAAGCTGTCTGTAGGATTGATTCAATCTGTCTGTAGGATTGATTCAATGTGTCTGTAGGATTGATTCAATCTGTCTGTAGGATTGATTCAATATGTCTGTAGGATTGATTCAAGCTGCTCTGTAGGATTGATTCAATATGTCTGTAGGATTGATTCAATCTGTCTGTAGGATTGATTCAATGTGTCTGTAGGATTGATTCAATCTGTCTGTAGGATTGATTCAATCTGTCTGTAGGATTGATTCAATCTGTCTGTAGGATTGATTCAAGCTGTCTGTAGGATTGATTCAATCTGTCTGTAGGATTGATTCAATCTGTCTGTAGGATTGATTCAATATGTCTGTAGGATTGATTCAATCTGTCTGTAGGATTGATTCAATCTGTCTGTAGGATTGATTCAATCTGTCTGTAGGATTGATTCAAGCTGTCTGTAGGATTGATTCAATCTGTCTGTAGGATTGATTCAATCTGTCTGTAGGATTGATTCAATCTGTCTGTAGGATTGATTCAATCTGTCTGTAGGATTGATTCAATCTGTCTGTAGGATTGATTCAATATGTCTGTAGGATTGATTCAATCTGTCTGTAGGATTGATTCAATCTGTCTGTAGGATTGATTCAATCTGTCTGTAGGATTGATTCAAGCTGTCTGTAGGATTGATTCAATCTGTCTGTAGGATTGATTCAATCTGTCTGTAGGATTGATTCAATCTGTCTGTAGGATTGATTCAATCTGTCTGTAGGATTGATTCAAGCTGTCTGTAGGATTGATTCAATCTGTCTGTAGGATTGATTCAATCTGTCCGTAGGATTGATTCAATCTGTCTGTAGGATTGATTCAATCTGTCTGTAGGATTGATTCAATCTGTCTGTAGGATTGATTCAAGCTGTCTGTAGGATTGATTCAATCTGTCTGTAGGATTGATTCAAGCTGTCTGTAGGATTGATTCAATATGCCTGTAGGATTGAATCAAGCTGTCTATAGGATTGATTCAAGCTGCCTGTAGGATTGATTCAATCTGTCTGTAGGATTGATTCAATCTGTCCGAAGCATCGTGCCAACTAACTGCTGAATAGTTCAAACATTTCGATGTATATGATTCAAGCTGTCTGAGTTAAAGTTCACGCGTACACATAAACTGCACAGTTGGCGCTTTTTGGAGTGGAAATAGTAACCGGATGTGTGCGTTATACTTGTTAGATATCGTCAAGGCTGCAACTAGCTGACTTATTTGTCCTAGTTTTTCAAGCCATCAGTTATTAAAATGATACGAATAATTTTTTTCATTTTTTAAATGAAATGAAATTTTTTAAATCAGCAAATGCCTTTTAAACAATTATTCTTGTACGGCGTTAAGTTACGCTCATATTCATCCGCAAGTCAATGTTCGAGACCGGATGTGATACCATCTCAACCTCATTCTGTTTCAGCCGGGAAAGATTAAGATGGACGATAATGTAAAGCACTTGTGATTGCAAGCAAAATGACTTGCAATGGCGTTATGTCTTAATGCAGAGAAACGGAGCCTGTCTTATGGTCGGGGGTGACTGAGCTAAGTAGTGACAATAAGGCTCTCAGAGACACAATAGACATTGCACGAGGCACAAGAGACTTTGCACGAGACACAAGAGACGTTCCATGAGAAACAAGATAAACAATATACATTGCATGCGACATAAGAGACATTGCATGATAAACAAGATACAATTTATGAGACACAAGAGACATTGCACGAGCCACAAAAGACACTGCGTGAGACACAAGAAACATCGCAAGAGACACAATAGACATTGCATGTTACTCATATAAGAATTTAAAACTTTAAATGTCAATATTCACTTTAGAGCGGATTTAGTATGCATGTCCTCAAGTGTTTTCAAGTTGTAATCCAATGAGTGTAGAGTGGGTGGTCTATATCACTGCTACTCAAAGTGGTGGTCCGCGGACCAGTGCCGGTCCGTGGGCTATGCGCTGCCGGTCCGCAGACGTTATCAAGAAAGGACATACAAATATAATTATAATATATTTTTTGCAACCATTAATAATAGCCCTAAAATATATCTTTTCCTTAACAAGCACATAAAAATAAAGAAATAAAATAAAATAAATAACACTTCGCTACCACGTCATTACAGGGAATATAATTCACCGGCCCCTAGTGCAATGGAAAATTCCTGCCGGTCCGCCTCACTAAAAAGTTTGGAAAGCACTGGTCTATACCAAGAGTGGTGCGTTTTCTTTTTAAATCCTTTATATTAACTTGTGGTGTCTGGTTGATTGTTTGAGCCGTTGTCGAAAAAACTTTGGATCGATTTTTAACCCACTTCCTCGTAAGCTAGCGAGCTGAAATTTTGCAGGCAGTTTTGTACCGTTTATAAAAACGAAGTATTAAAATTTCAGATTGATCGCATGTACTGTAATTAAATTATTGAATTTTTAGATTATTTTATTTATCTCTATGTATCATTTTACATTTTTTAGATTGAGTGTCGCGGTGCGTATTATATTGAAAGACCTTTTTATAAATACTTTCCTGTTGCGCGATTCGGTGAGTATTATATGGACGATAATTTTTAAAAATATATTCCCGATCGGTGCGCATTATATTAAACATGTTTTACGAGACATAACTAAAATTTTGGATTTTTGGATTGTTTGCGCTGCCTATTATAATGAACATTCTTTTAGTTATGTCTCGTACAAAAAGGATTTATAGTAAAAAACTTGTTTTTTTAATATATTTTTTTATTACGTACGATTTTGTTAACAAGGAGGCAAACTTTTGTCGCGGAGGTGCGTAAAAATATTTGGTGTGCCCAGGTGTCACCAATCCCATTGTTATGTTTCTGGACCACATTTAGGTAGAAGGAGAGTGTATCTAATCGCGGGTAAACGGGCAAAAATATTTTTAAAAGAATTTTTTCAAAAACCAATTTTTCCTAATTGACTAAAAATCAGAAAATACATTGCAGTCTGTCCTTAACATCATTGTTAACAAAATACTGACGCTCGAGCGGCTTTTCCGTCTATTATTTTCCGTCTATTATTTTCCGTCTATTATTTTCCGTCTATTATTTTCCGTCTATTATTTTCCGTCAATATCTTCTTTGGGGGATCTTTATTTCATCTTTAAAAAAAATTTCTCACTTAAAATATTTGCATTTGTAATTCATGTGCCGCCATCCAAAAATGTACTGCCAGTCCTAGGTTTAACTTGCCCTTCGATATAAAGTACTAGAAGTCATATGCTTAACGTACCCCATAAATTCAAAGTATTACTAGTCCCAGGTTCAACTTCCCCGTCAATTCAAAGTACTCCTGGTCATACGTTTAATTTGCCCCACCATACAAAGTACTACCAATCCAATGTTCCTTTTAAGCTGCTCGGCCAAGCAGATATCTGACCGACGCCGCGCAGCAGTCTAGAATTACACCGCAGCAAATTTCGTAAAATATTGCAAAAAAATGGATGCTGTGCAACTTTGCCCAGGAGTTTTTTTTTACTATGCATATGGACCAACGAACCTTAAAGGGAACATTGTAACAGTCCTAGGTTTATTTTGCTCCACCATTGAAAGTTTCTCTTTACAAGCCGAAACTGGCAAAACCTCAAAAGTTTCAAGTGCCGCTATCTAGGAAGACACTACCTGCCTACAAAATAAACCATCAGCTACGTCACGTCTGTCTTGTGACGTAATGTCAGCAGCACAAGACTATGACTCAAGTCTCGCCTGCAGCAGTATGTGATGTCAGGTCATCTGTCACGTGACCTAAAGGACGTCAGCTATTTGTCTTTTGTTTTAAGAGTGGAAAAAAATCCTTCCACCAGTCTTACAGGGAGTTAACTCGTGCTTTCAGGGTTATTTCACACAACTTTCCAACCAAATGTCTGGGTCATGCAGAGCTCATTGTCAAGGTTAACTGCAAAAGTCGGCGTGGGGGGGGGGAGGGGGTAGGGTTATGAAAAATTCATGGTTATAATTTTTTTTAAATGATTAGTAAATCCCCATTTTACAGTTCTTGCATTTATTTACAGACACATACCATAGATTTATCCTTGAATTGATCTCCCTTGTACTCAAAGACTCTTGACGGGGGTTAAAATTGAGTCTGCGTTTTGTTAGTAAAATACAAAAGGTCATTTCCGTCCTATTTATAGATTTACTGCTCTCGTCGAATCAAAACGTAAGAGAAGTGCCTTTCAGTTTCCTGATAGGTGGACCTGTGATAAGATGTAGGACCTGTGATAAGATGTAGGACCTGTGATAAGATGTAGGACCTGTGATAAGATGTAGGACCTGTGATAAGATGTAGGACCTGTGATAAGATGTAGGACCTGTGATAAGATGTAGGACCTGTGATAAGATGTAGGACCTGTGATAAGATGTAGGACCTGTGATAAGATGTAGGACCTGTGATAAGATGTAGGACCTGTGATAAGATGTAGGACCTGTGATAAGATGTAGGACCTGTGATAAGATGTAGGACCTGTGATAAGATGTAGGACCTGTGATAAGATGTTGGATCTGATAGAGACGGAGCGATCATATCGGAAGAAGTATTTTTATTCTTTCAATTATATATAGTCTTGTTGTATTTTCTTACTGAGTGATAGCCAGGTATTTAGTGTTTTATTTTACAGCATGGAACCAAGCGTCAAAATGGGTCACATGCAAGTGCTGGGGGAGGGGTGGTACCCCCCAGCAGTGGCGTAGCTAGAACTTTTACCACCCGGGGCAGTCTTCAAAGTGCCGCCCTTTTTAGGGACCATCCATAAATGACGTCACGCACCTAGGGCGGGGAGGGAGTCATACACTTGTGACGATGTGTGACGAGGGGGGGGGTGTTTAAGAAATGTGACGTCACGTCAAAAACGCGCAACTTCCAATAAAATTTCCACTTAAATATTGATTACTGAAATTTAATTTAGTGACGTTTACGTAAAACGCGTGTTACGATATTAGTTAGAGTGCAGCCTTGCACTAAAAAATACTTAAATGAAAAAAATTGATTTGAAACATGCCTATTTTCAAATAGATAATATGGCTTTTATGGTGGGTGGGGGGGGGTAAATCTTTATGATGTCATATTGAGGAAGGGGTCTAAGTTTTAGTGACGACGTGTGACGAGGGAGGAGGGAGTGAAAAATCAGCCAAAATCACTTGACGTCATTTATGGACGGCAACTTAGTCGATCATGTGATGGTTTGTATAAATTAATAAACATGGATAAATAATTGTAATTGAAATGAGGTAAAGGTGGGGAACATGTTTACCGTTGTATGCAATATTTATGTAAGCAGTTAAAAAAGAGGCCGCATAAGGTGATATACCTTTAAATACACATTTATAAAAATAAAACTATACATTTTTTAAAGGTCACAAGAAAGTTACCGAGGCTCCCATGAGACAAAACATATTCCAAATTTACACCACAAAAAAAATTATCAATTACTATTATTTTATTTTAGATTTATAAATAAATAATTTTTACAAACAAAGAAATTGTATACATTAGTATGTAATCATATTTTTACATTTAATTTGCTAACTTTCATAACAGAAAAATCGTGTATTATACTATCAAAATTTAAATTATTTGTAATATCTTGTTCTATGGACAATGTTGCAAGATTTTGTTGTCTTAAATCGCTCATTGTGGAATGAAGATAATTTTTAACAACTTCACTTTGGAGAAGCTCCTTTCACAACTAGCGACACTGATAGCAATTTTTGAAAATATTCTTAGCAAAATTACCATGTTGGGTACAGAATTTTCCAATCTTACTGTTGAATAAATTTTAATAGATCAAGGGGGCCTTTTCTCCCCGTTTTTCTAACGTAATGCCTATTCTTGTAGTGTAGGTACAGCCATAAAAACTGTATCCTTTTGCGTTCAATATTGAACTGTTCTTTATCAATGTCAATAAAGTAATTTATTTGATGTTCAAATGTTTCATTTAGTAGGTTACATGGTATTATATACAAATATTTTCTTGCAGGGACTTACAACTCATCAAAGCGTTCTTTTATTTTCTTTTATAATTCCATCCATGGATAAAAAGATTTTCCTTTGTACTTCTCGTTCTAAAGACGGAACCACGTCTTCTTAATTTTCCCAACTATATTTTTTCCTCCTTCTAACTCAGCGTTTAGTTGATATCGCCAACTCTTCACAAATTGTTTGGCTGATATAACAGCGTTTTGTATTAGCACATCTCTTTGTTCCATGCAATGGGTTTGCATTAATTTAAAAAATGACGGATTTCCATAAATTGAGATAACAGAAAAGAAAAAGATTGCATTGAATTGAGTAAAATTCAAGCATCTGATCTCGTTTTACTTACTAGTTACTTCTTCAGCTGTCAATTTTTCCAAGACGCTTGAAATTTTAAAGTATGTCTTTTTCGATATTATTAATGCCTATTGTGGTGTTTATTAACTGAGAAATTTGAATATTTTCATGTTCTTGCCCTAAATCTTAATAATTTTCCATAAAATAGACGAATTCAAATTATTTACACATTACTTTAATTGGATAGGCGTAACATTTTTAATGAATAACCGTATTTTAAGGAAAAGCACTAGGGCTTCGGAAATTAACGATTAATTTCTCGATTATTCGTTAATTTTTTTATCGATTAAAATTATTTTAATCGATAAAAATTCGATTAAAATTAAAGAAAATATCTATATATATAATTCTCTTCGTGGTCGGACCCTGCGAGACACCAAGCTGCAAGTATGTTCAACAGATACTAATTTTAGAAAGCAGCGCACCAAATTACTGCACAAATGCATCAAAAGGTGTGCAAATTAAATATGCGCTGTAAAAAAAAATTATATGACGTCATTGTTTTCGCTGATATTTTTATTTTGTAAAAAGGGAACAATGTAAAAAGTTATAAAATACTTTGTGTACATTTCAGAAAGTTTAATATTTCGTATTGATCAAACAAGGACAAGTTAGTTGGGATTTTGAAAAAGGTGGGGCGAAAAAAGTGAATTTTTTCAAAATAAATAGATTTCAGCTGAACACTTCACCCGTCACTAAATCATTAGCGGCGTATGCTACGCCGCGGGTCAGCTAGTTGATAATATTTTAAACATTTTTTTAATTAATAAACGAGCAACAAAGCCCGTCCAAGGACGTTCCGCCACCGTTCGGTGGCATGTTGTAACTCCCCTCCAACAGCCGCCTCGACCGGCATTACATGTGTATCGCGTCAAAAATACTATTCATTATAGTTAAAATAAATAACTCGTAAAAACAGAGCTTTTTGCTTTAAATCCAAACGCGCATAACTCAAAATAAATTCTTGGAATAAATACTGCATAAAAAATAACTCGTTTTGAACGTCCGCATAAATGGCGTAAACGTGTTCAATATAGGAGTCATATGTGTTTGAGGGACCAATCGCCATAGATGACCGGACAGAACGGACAGAACGGACAGAAAGGAAAGACACTTGCCTTTTATTATATAGGGATAATTAATTATTAATAATAATTTATATTTTTTTTTACGTACAAACTTCTCCCGCGTAATATTATAATTTATTTTTTTAAACTTTATTTGGACCGGCAGACGTCAACTAAAAAATGGTTGACTGCATCAGCGTTATATAAACATATAACTAGAAACTTGAGCAAAAATTTTGTTTTTAAGCTAACTGCGGATGGCAAAGTCAAAGATGGTGAAAAAGTTATCTGTGTACACTGCCATAAACAATTCTCTTTTAAAGGATCAAATACATCGCTGACGTACCACCTTCAGCACAAACATCCGATCAAATATCAACAACATTGTCATAAAATTTAGCTCAAAATATTCTTAATTTTCAATGTCCGTGAGAAATGTTCAGTTTAATGACGTCATAAATTTCTATTTTTGGCTTTAATCGAAATTATCGATTAATTAAACGATAATTTTTCAAAAGTTAACGACTAAATTTAAATTAATCGATAACAGCCCTAAAAACACACACATTATTTGTGCTACTTTAATGCAATAAAAACAAAATAAATTTAATTTTTAATATCGTACCTTACAATAATTTTCTGAAAACTCAAACAGTAATACAAATTACAACTTGAAAGTTAAACACAATATTTGAACCAACATGAATTGTAGGTACTTGTTCGCACATCATTCTGCGAATGTCGAAATTCTACGCAAAAACAATCGTGGCGATATTAATAGCACATATTATTGGGCCTAGCGGTGACGTGTTTTTTGTGTGTAGTTTTCTTATAAAAGCATCATCTGGTCGTATACAGCGTAATTTTCAAAACAAATCGATGCCTTTTTTAATTGATTTTAAATTTTTGAACAGTTTTGCGTTAGTGTTATAACATCCACTATGTAATCAAACAAAAGTTTTGGGAATTAAGACTAGAAATTACGAATTTTTTTTGTTTCACCTTGGTTTTCCCCCTTCAAAAGAAAAAGGGTGGTTGAAAATAGGTTGCACTTTTCAAATGCCCACACATGCCGTCCCTACATGTGTGCCGCCCTGGGCGAACCGCACCCACCACCCCCCCCCTCTAGCTACGCCACTGCCCCCAGACTTTATAAAGTGGCCATTTCACGTAAGTGCTGGGGGATGGCTGGTACAAGTGGCCATTTCATGTTTTTTTTTAAAAAAATCTTCGGTCTGTTCGTTTTCCCTTATTGTGATGTTGCTACATAACTTGGAGAAAAAAAACGTTGGCCTTCACGTTGTCAGTGATATACTCCAACGTGTAACACTTTTTTAAAATAACATTTTCGTTGATCTCGTAAGTTTGATTCCCGAGAGATAATTGTTTTTATAGATATTTTGTTTCATTTAAAAAAAACACACACACTCATTTCAAATCCTTTAAAAAAAATACATTTTAAAAAATAAAAAAACACCCACTCCGGTTGTTGCTCTAACCTAATGTAGCATGTATTACTGGTTTGAAATACTTGGCATTTGACGCAGCTTCTAGTGGCAGGCGTAGATCTCGTCCTCTTCTAGCGTTTATCAATGACGTCAGAGATGCAAGTTAATCTAGGATCAGCTAGGTATTCATCAAGAATGATTATGTCCAAAACATTATCTTCCCAAACAAGTTTGTCTATGTTGCAAATTTCCACGGTCACGTGGTTTGAGATCACGTGACAAGCTCATAAAAGAAAAGCCACTTCCTCCACGAGACCAAACGAAAGATTGGAATTATCTCATTGGGAGGGGGGGGACGTGGGGTGCATGAGGTAATACTCGTAGGATGTTTCCAGTATTCCATAGAACTCAATAGAAAGTACATTTGAAATAAAGGGATTTACAATCAACTAACAAAAGATGTGCTAGTGTTGGAAACAGGAGTTTGGATCAATAACACACGGGTGCTTACCGTTAAACAAATAAACACATAAACCTACTGGGTTTGGGGGCCGTACATAAAGTACGTCACGCTATTTTGACCATTTTTAACTCCCTCCTCCCCACTGTCACAAACTGTCACAAATCTCGGACCACCCCCCCTCCCCTAAAGTACGTCACACTTTGGAACAAAAATGTTGTTTTTTTACTAACAAAATAATTAAAATATAATATAAAACACCTTGACGTCTCACATGGCCGGACCCCCCTCCCCCTGTCACAAACTGTCACACTTTCTTACACCCCTCCCCCCTCTGGAGCGTGACGTACTTTATGGACGGCCCTCTGGACTCACCATCAAAGCAAATAAAACTGACACAAGCACAAGATTTTTTGACGCCACTCATTCACCATCAAATAAAAGATCTGCATCTGTTATTATTGTTAATGCTCATATTCAATACCCCGATTGTGGCAATGAATGTTATTAGTAAGTAATGAAGTTTGACATTTTCTCGAACATTTCCAATTTATATTTTGTCTAAACAAAATTGCAAAATTAAAATTTTTATTTTATTGTTTGAATTGTAAACTCTTCACTTTCCAATGTGCCGTGCAAATTTTAGTTTTAGATCTTTAAATCATGGAAGTTCTTTTTGTTTCAATTTTGTTAAAACACATTAGAGTTAAGAATGCTGTGACACGGTATTACATACAGTGTCTGAGTGACAATGATGTGAAAGCAAAGTTTTGGGGAACTTTTTTTAAAAAATTTGTATGCACCTCAGCCAACTTAGAAAGCTCAGTTGAAACTTCAATCACTGACATACAACACCAACATATCTCTTAAAAGTAGTCAATTTTATGAAAGACATTCAAAACGAATCTTACAATTAGGCTACAATATAACTACATATCCAACAGGAATACCTATATAGCTGTCAATATAAAACACATTCGATCTGACTTCTGTCTGACAACAAGTCTACTCAACAGCATACACCCAACACCAACATGTATCTTACAACCAGTCTACCACATCTCTCGCTTGCACGGAGACCCGATTTCCTGGGGAATTTATTACTGTGACGTCACAATGAGAAGTTAGAAGCGCCGTCCACCACCGACCTCCCCCCCCCCATGGCGTAACGACTTTTCCTAATGTTACTGTTACCACCGGATTCTGGTGTAAAATAAATGTGTTCTTTCATACCAGCGGCGTACCTAAGACAAAGAGGAGGGGGGGATGGGGTTAGGCTGTCACAGAGAGGGAGGGTCACCATGACATTATACAGAATGTAAATGTTGCTAGGAAAAGTAGCGTCAACAAAACTGAGTCGACTTTCGTACACATCTCAAGGATTATACTGGAACAGAAACAAATAAATACAACCAAATACAAATCACGATAAAATCCAATAAAAACTGAATATTGAAAAATAATCACAAAAAATTATAATAAGACGTAAGATATAATATTCCTTATCCAGTACTTCTACTGTTGTACTTCTACTGTTGTACTTCTACTGTTGTACTTCTACTGTTGTACTTCTACTGTTGTACTTCTACTGTTGTACTTCTACTGTTGTACTTCTACTGTTGTACTTCTACTGTTGTACTTCTACTGTTGTACTTCTACTGTTGTACTTCTACTGTTGTACTTCTACTGTTGGTGTAAAGTATCCAGTACTTCTACTGTTGGTGTAAAGTATCAGTACTTCTACTGTTGGTGTAAAGTATCCAGTACTTCTACTGTTGGTGTAAAGTATCCAGTACTTCTACTGTTGGTGTAAAGTATCCAGTACTTCTACTGTTGGTGTAAAGTATCCAGTACTTCTACTGTTGGTGTAAAGTATCCAGTACTTCTACTGTTGGTGTAAAGTATCCAGTACTTCTACTGTTGGTGTAAAGTATCCAGTACTTCTACTGTTGGTGTAAAGTATCCAGTACTTCTACTGTTGGTGTAAAGTATCCAGTACTTCTACTGTTGGTGTAAAGTATCCAGTACTTCTACTGTTGGTGTAAAGTATCCAGTACTTCTACTGTTGGTGTAAAGTTGTGCAAGAAAATCTTGCATTTACTTTGTGACATTAAATGACATGTATGTTGTGCATTCACTCAAAGCTTTTTAACTGTCACTGCTTGATCGTGTCAGTCATTACATCTCATATTGATATATACTGACATATACTGATGTATACCGACACATACTGAAATGTACTGATGAATACCGACAAATACTGACATGTACTGATGAATACCGACAAATACTGACATGTACTGATGTATACCGACACATACTGACATGTACTGATGTATATCGACACATACTGACCAGCGGCGTAGCGTGGGAACGTGCCGCCCGGGGCAGAAACCAAATTTGCCGCCCCCCCCCAACCGAAAAATATGTCAACTAAAAAGTAAAAAGAAAATTTATAAGACAGTAATAATAAGAACACTATATATTTTTATGTTAAGAAGAAAGCTTCATTTCTTCAATGAAATTAAATTTTTATTTTTTTTTACTCATGGCTCAATCTTTCATGTATGAATATTTTCAGCCATTGCATGCTCAATAGCCAAAATAGCAATAGCATAGACAATTTTGGTGTATTCGTAATTGATCGTCATTTCGTCATTAATTTTGTATTAAAATAATTTTAGAGAAGCATTTTTTAACACCATGCATTACTTAAGACAGTTGTAAGCAATGTTCGAATTAATTATATTATTTTAGACAGGGTAACTTCCAGCCTAAATATCTTTATAAACTTAAATAAAAAACCTAGTCTTGAATTCATTAAAAAAAATTTCATTTTTCATGGGGTTAAAATATTCCTTGCCTGACTATGTCATATGGGATATTTTGAATACTCTAATTTGAAGACAAAATTTCAAAGCTTTTGGTCTGCATCTTTAAGTTCTATAGCTTACAAAGTAAACTCAAAATGGCTCCATGGTATATTCAATATTTTGTATCCTGAAGTCTGAACGCCTTGCTTGTAGAAACAATTAGTTATTTCCAACAGTTTATGGACTTGGAAAAAGAATGCGTAACAACGCTCAAGTGTACTAAAATAGTTGGAGAATTCGTTTCAGTTGGAGTATAATGTTAACAAATTAGGTTTAACTGTTTGAACGAGTTTGACATGAGATTTTATGTTTATCCGCCTTTGTTTGACCTCTTGTATACTTTCCTGCCCTTAATAAGTATTGACACACGTTGGGCCTGTGTATTGACACACGTTGGGCCTGTGTATTGACACACGTTGGGCCTGTGTATTGACACACGTTGGGCCTGTGTATTGACACACGTTCGGCCTGTGTATTGACACACGTTGGGCCTGTGTATTGACACACGTAGGGCCTGTGTATTGACACACGTTGGGCCTGTGCAGTCCTTTATTTAAAGATAATTTTTTATTGAAAATCATTTTAGAAATGTCGTAAGCAGAGTCACTTTTGCTTAAATGAAATCTTTGAAAGATTCTACAGAATCTACTTTTTGAATTTCAATCTTTACATATCACATATCTGAAATTGTTTGATCCTTATGTCAAATATATGAAGAGCTATCAAATACAATGGAACAATATTTGGTATCTTTTTATTGAAGAAAGATAATTTTTCGTGAACTGTATCTCCTAAAATTGCTATGAGCTCAGTTTGAATTTTAGATGACAAGTTTTTTTACCCTTTTCCCACTATGTTCTCGGAGTGATCGAACGTACTTTGCTAGCTAATGCATTAGTTCCAGAATATTGCCTTTATTTGCAAAAGTATTGCCCTCTCTGTAACCTCAAAAAGTCACATTCAATTTCGCCAAGATTTAATAATATCAAATATTCTAACAAGAACTTCTTGCCACTTTGTTTTCTCTTGTACAACAACCAATTGTCGGTCTTTGTTAACATAGTCTATTCTTTTTTATACAATTTCTGATTCATTCCTTGCAAAAAAAAACTTTGGAATTGTTGAGTACTTATTGAGTACTTATCTTGGCTTTTCTTTTCCTTTATTAAAATTTATTTTCATGTTTTAACAATTAGCTAAAAAAAAACAACGAGGAATTTGCCGCCCCCCCCGCCCAAAAAAAAATAATTTAAAAAATGGTATTTATTTGTGCCAAGTTTTAATTACACTAGATAAGCAATGGTTTCGATTATTTTTGTTTATGCCACAAAACAAAAGACATTAAAATAAAAATAAGCCACATTAATACGCCAACAATTTTTTCCAGTAGTTCACTTACGTTAAAAGCAAACTTGAATCAATTATATATACCGCATATTATTGTCATACTGTCAGCCCTTATG
Organism: Ampullaceana balthica; assembly: GCA_944989445.1. Classification (NCBI taxonomy): domain Eukaryota; kingdom Metazoa; phylum Mollusca; class Gastropoda; family Lymnaeidae; genus Ampullaceana; species Ampullaceana balthica. The sequence goes on along the minus strand of CALYLW010000145.1, from coordinate 19,320 downwards.
TTTTCAAGCTCAGCAACATTAGTATCAGAAGACTTTAGAATACTTTAGATGTATAATGGAGTTTCAAGATTCGGCATTAGAAGCGCTCTCGTATTTTAATATAGTTCTTCATTTCTTTTAATTTTTTTCTTGACTTTACTTTTATTTTATTAAAATGTATTTTCACGTTTTAACAATAAGCTAATTAACAACGAGGAATTTGCCTCCCCCCCCCCACCCCCAAATTTTTTTTTACAACAGGGGCTGCCGTCAAATTTTAAGAATCATTGAATTTATCACCACATCAGTGTCACGTTTTAATACTAATATAGCCTCTGGTTTTGATTTATTGCAGTAGTATTAGTATCAGAAGAATTTATATCCAATAAGGAGTTTGAAGTTTTGGCAGTTTAAACGTTCACATGCTTTTGGGTAGTTCCTTTATTTCTTTTATTAATTTCTTATTTGGCTTTTCTTTAATTTCAATTTAAAAACACTCCTCTTTCTTTTAAAATTTTCTTTTTAAGAAACTAATTAACGACTAGGAATTTGCCGCCCCTGGCAAAGTGCCGCCCGGGGCATTCCCCTGCTCCCCCTCGCTACGCCACTGCTACTGACATATACTGACATGTACTGATGTATACCGACACATACTGACATATACTGATTATACCGACACATACTGACATATACTGACATGTACTGATGTATACCGACACATACTGGTATGTACTGATGTATACCGACACATACTGACATATACGGACATGTACTGATGTATACCGACACATACTGACATATACGGACATGTACTGATGTATACCGACACACACTGACATATACTGACATGTACTGATGTATACCGACACACACTGACATATACTGACATGTACTGATGTATACCAACACATATTGACATGTACTGATGTATACCGACACATACTGACATGTACTGATGTATACCAACACATATTGACATGTACTGATGTATACCGACACATACTGACATGTACTGATGTATACCAACACATATTGACATGTACTGATGTATACCGACACATACTGACATCAGGCAAAGATACCGGAGTGTTCGTGTTATGAAAGCGATGGAAAAAAGAAAGAAAAAAAAACACACCTTAATTATAGAAATCCCGAAATATTCATACTAGGGCTGATACTGATTTTTTAAAAAAAAATTGTTCGAATAATCGGGAAATTTTTAAATCGTTTAATCGCTTAATTTCGATTAATTATATTTGTATAACGCATCTATAAAGCCCGTTGAGTCACGATTCATTATTTCTCGAAATTGGTTAAGTCGCGGTAATTCCGTGGTTCCCACATTTGGTGACAAACAACAGCAAATTTGTTCTGCTTGCAAGAAATAAGGAAGAAAAACCTTTTTGTTTATGTATGAACGTCTAAATAAATACCGTATATACTCGTTCAATAGTTCATTCGTTCGTAAGCCGACCCCCCCCCCTCTTTTGGAAGAGACAAGTATTAAAAGTGTGTAACCCACTTGTAAGGCGACCCGACCAAAATAATAGGACAGCGTAAACAAAATGGTACACATTTCTTTAAAACTACAAGCACAAGCTAAATCGGTCATTATATTGTTTACTTTGTACTACCTATCTTTGTCTTTGTGCTTTTTAGGCAAGAGTTATGTTTTTTAAAGAGTTTTTTTTCTTTAGTAAACATTGGCGGAAGCGCGTACATTAAAATTCGTTGTTGAAAACAAAATTTGTTAAACAATTTATTAAAACGTTCACAAAAATAAATAAAATGATTAAATAAGGTAAGTGCAGATGTTTAGAAATATTTTATAGCTTCTGGTAGAGCAGTCGAATCTTGTAGAATTTAGAAAAGGACCTTGATGATCTACAATAACAACACCGATATTCAATGTTCAAAGTACATCCATATATCATCTATGATAGATAATAAAAATACGAGGGAAAAGTATGTAAGTAAAAAAATATATAAATTATTAATACATTGGAGAAAAAAATATTTTCTTAAATTTAATGGAATTTTTATCAGTCAAATTAATTTTAATCGATTAAAATTTGTAACGATTAATCGATTAATTAATCGTTAATTTCCGCATCCCTATTTCATACCGGTATCGAAATGTCCATTTAAGCAGTGACGTATTGGAAATAAATCTCTCTGTAACATATCTACATGTGTCTTGAAAATAAATGATAATATAAGTGTACCATATATATTCCTAAATGGATGAATTCATCTTGATTTAATTTGTGATTCAAAGTTACTGCTGTTTAATATGCAGAAGAATTCGATGACTTTCGTGTCTCAAAAGAAATCAAAGTGATTGGGGTATCTCATCTGATTGTGGGTATCTCATCTGATTGGGGTATCTCATCTGATTGGGGTATCTCATCTGATTGGGGTATCTCATCTGATTGTGGTATCTCATCTGATTGGGGTATCTCATCTGATTGGGGTATCTCATCTGATTGGGGTATCTCATCTGATTGGGGTATCTCATCTGATTGGGGTATCTCATCTGATTGGGGTATCTCATCTGATTGGGGTATCTCATCTGATTGGGGTATCTCATCTGATTGGGGTATCTCATCTGATTGGGGTATCTCATCTGATTGGGGTATCTCATCTGATTGGGGTATCTCATCTGATTGGGGTATCTCATCTGATTGGGGTATCTCATCTGATTGGGGTATCTCATCTGATTGGGGTATCTCATCTGATTGGGGTATCTCATCTGATTGGGGTATCTCATCTGATTGGGGTATCTCATCTGATTGGGGTATCTCATCTGATTGGGGTATCTCATCTGATTGGGGTATCTCATCTGATTGGGGTATCTCATCTGATTGGGGTATCTCATCTGATTGGGGTATCTCATCTGATTGGGGTATCTCATCTGATTGGGGTATCTCATCTGATTGGGGTATCTCATCTGATTGGGGTATCTCATCTGATTGGGGTATCTCATCTGATTGGGGTATCTCATCTGATTGGGGTATCTCATCTGATTGGGGTATCTCATCTGATTGGGGTATCTCATCTGATTGGGGTATCTCATCTGATTGGGGTATCTCATCTGATTGGGGTATCTCATCTGATTGGGGTATCTCATCTGATTGGGGTATCTCATCTGATTGGGGTATCTCATCTGATTGGGGTATCTCATCTGATTGGGGTATCTCATCTGATTGGGGTATCTCATCTGATTGGGGTATCTCATCTGATTGGGGTATCTCATCTGATTGGGGTATCTCATCTGATTGGGGTATCTCATCTGATTGGGGTATCTCATCTGATTGGGGTATCTCGGGGGTATCATCTGATTGGGGTATCTCATCTGATTGGGGTATCTCATCTGATTGGGGTATCTCATCTGATTGGGGTATCTCATCTGATTGGGGTATCTCATCTGATTGGGGTATCTCATCTGATTGGGGTATCTCATCTGATTGGGGTATCTCATCTGATTGGGGTATCTCATCTGATTGGGGTATCTCATCTGATTGGGGTATCTCATCTGATTGGGGTATCTCATCTGATTGGGGTATCTCATCTGATTGGGGTATCTCATCTGATTGGGGTATCTCATCTGATTGGGGTATCTCATCTGATTGGGGTATCTCATCTGATTGGGGTATCTCATCTGATTGGGGTATCTCATCTGATTGGGGTATCTCATCTGATTGGGGTATCTCATCTGATTGGGGTATCTCATCTGATTGGGGTATCTCATCTGATTGGGGTATCTCATCTGATTGGGGTATCTCATCTGATTGTGGGTATCTCATCTGATTGGGGTATCTCATCTGATTGGGGTATCTCATCTGATTGGGGTATCTCATCTGATTGGGGTATCTCATCTGATTGGGGTATCTCATCTGATTGGGGTATCTCATCTGATTGGGGTATCTCATCTGATTGGGGTATCTCATCTGATTGGGGTATCTCATCTGATTGTGGGTATCTCATCTGATTGTGGTATCTCATCTGATTGGGGTATCTCATCTGATTGGGGTATCTCATCTGATTGGGGTATCTCATCTGATTGGGGTATCTCATCTGATTGGGGTATCTCATCTGATTGGGGTATCTCATCTGATTGGGGTATCTCATCTGATTGGGGTATCTCATCTGATTGGGGTATCTCATCTGATTGGGGTATCTCATCTGATTGGGGTATCTCATCTGATTGGGGTATCTCATCTGATTGGGGTATCTCATCTGATTGGGGTATCTCATCTGATTGGGGTATCTCATCTGATTGGGGTATCTCATCTGATTGGGGTATCTCATCTGATTGGGGTATCTCATCTGATTGGGGTATCTCATCTGATTGGGGTATCTCATCTGATTGGGGTATCTCATCTGATTGGGGTATCTCATCTGATTGGGGTATCTCATCTGGTTTTCTACGATGAAGATATTGACTTACAAATATCCACAGCCATTGGGGTCAATGACACTAATCAATCACTTTTGTGGCCAATGGTATTATAGTCATTTCTAACAATTTAAAACGATTGAATCCCTTTTCCCTATTATTTGTTCATGAATTAACATTAATTTATTAGAAAAAAGGGGTTGGGGTGGGGAATTTATTTCAAATTTAATAAAGCATGCGCAGAGTTAAGGCGCTTTGATTGAAATAATGATTACACACATTAGTCAAGTTTTACAAGTTATTTAAACAAATATTTAAACTTTTTATAAAACCAATTTTAAATTTTATTATAGTTCACATTTGCAGCTGTCCGTATCTCGGCCGTCCATGGTACGTTGCTATATTTGTAATGTGCTGTCTAATTCTCATATTTGATAACATTTGATTAAATCAATATTTTAACTAATAAATATTTATAGTTTAAAAATGACGTACATGAGCGGCGTCATTTATTAATTTCATTTCTAATTATTCCAACGAACGATGTCACATGATTGTAGGAGATATTAGCATGTAACGCATGAAGCATATATCTTTTTTTCATGCATGTTTTTGACGAGACAATTTGCCAAAAGCGCAAAAAGTTTCAGAAAAATTCAGACAAGAAATTTTGAATTATGGAACTCAAGACATTCCAACGAATGTTGTTGTGCTTAATCTTAAGTAAAAAATCAGACGAAGTTATTCAAATAGACTAGTACATTGACAACCTACTCCACCAGCCCCAGCTAGTACATTGACAACCTACTCCACCATCCCCAGCTAGTACATTGACAACCTACTCCACCAGCCCCAGCTACTAGCTACATTGACAACCTATTCCACCAGCCCCAGCTAGTACATTGACAACCTACTCCACCAGCCCCAGCTAGTACATTGACAACCTACTCCACCAGCCCCAGCTACTAGCTACATTGACAACCTACTCCACCAGCCCCAGCTGGTACATTGACAACCTACTCCACCAGCCCCAGCTAGTACATTGACAACCTACTCCACCAGCCCCAGCTACTAGCTACATTGACAACCTACTCCACCAGCCCCAGCTGGTACATTGACAACCTACTCCACCAGCCCCAGCTACTAGGCTACATTGACAACCTACTCCACCAGCCCCAGCTGGTACATTGACAACCTACTCCACCAGCCCCAGCTACTAGGCTACATTGACAACCTACTCCACCAGCCCCAGCTAGTACATTGACAAACGTTACAATATGTTTGGCAGTGCCATGCAATATTTTCTGAGCGTAAGGCTCCCTCCGTCTTAATTTCAAGTTAATGTCGAATTCAAAAAATGCGCCATTTTCTGAGATCAGGAAGCAATGCCGACAGTTCGTATTCCTGTCTTATCGCCTTAAGTTTGAGCCATGCTCTGTCCTCATTGGAGCCATAAAACTCTAGCATTGGCGAATCATTTTCCGTCAGCGGACTAATTAAATCATTGTAACGCTATTTTTTTAAGAGGATACATTGATTTTGCAGGATTTATTATGAGGTATCAGTTATCACATGCAATTCCTAATACAAAACTCAATCGTCATTGAGAAATATTCAAGGGCCTAATAACAAGGTACATACAGGGATGTGTTACAAATATAATATCTTGTTCTAGCTGGCATTGATTATTGCAATTCTCATCTGTCAGGTGCGCCAAAACAATGCGTTGAACAACTACAGAAAGTTCAAAATTCAGCTGTCAGACTAGTTCTTAAGGCAAAAAAAAACATGACCATGTTACTCCGCTACTTTACTCACTTCATTGGCTACCTATACAAGCTCGAATTGATTACAAACTGGCTGTTCTCTGTCACAACTTCTTTTCTGACTCATCTCCTTCCTATCTTACTGAACTTCTGTCGGTCTACTCACCCAGTCGTCAGCTACGCTCTTCTTCAGACACACGTATTCTCTGTGTTCCTAAGACACGAACTAAAACTTTTGGCGAAAGGTCATTCTCTTTTTGTGCAGCCAAACATTGGAATTCTCTAACATTACACATCCGTAGTATTCCAACTACAAAGTCCTTCAAGACTGCACTTAAGACGCATCTTTTCAAAATGTATTTACAAAATTAATGAAACAACATTTGTTTTAATGATTAGCGTAGGCTTATGTGTAATGTACTGTCCTTTATGTTGTTATTATGATATGAATGGTTATTTAATTATTATATGTATGTTATGATCTCCATGTAAAGCGCTGTGAGCCCAGTTCCTTACTGGGATACAAAGCAATATAAATTATCAATTATAAATATTATTATTATTAATACAGTGCGACCCTGTTAAGTCGCGGTCCTTCGGGTCCATATTTATGTAATGGTGAATACGGTGAATCGCGACTCATCGTCACTTAGTATAGATTTCAGTGTAACTTATTGAGCGATAATGAAGGATGCAAATAAAAATGTGTTTTCTTCCCTATCAATACATATCCTGGTACAAAAAATAATTTTCCACAATTAACTACAACTACCACGGCAAACAGAAAAATTAAATCGCGGGAAAATCATACGTACCTATTGCTTATTGCTATGTTACGTCACAAAATTTGGGAGTCATGGAATTGCCTCGGCTTAACTGATTTCGTAAAAACAAACACAATACTAGCACTTAACGCGGTCGCACTGTATCGTGAAATTTGCTATAGCTTATTATCAGTCTTTAATTTTATTTTATTTTTGGAACTGAAATATTATTAACCGAAGCAAATCTATTGATAATGATAAACGTATTTCTCTCACATTAGAAAAGGTCAATCTCGGAAATATATTTTTCTAATAGATGGTCACGTGGATGTCTTCTACCAATCATATCAATCGGGAATAATATAATGGATGATGCAGCAGTAAACCACCAATAATCCACCAGTAAACCACCAATAATCCACCAGTAAACCACCAATAATCCTCCAGTAAACCACCAATAATCCACCAGTAAACCACCAATAATCCTCCAGTAAACCACCAATAATCCACCAGTAAACCACCAGTAATCCACCAACAAACCACTAATAATCCACCAGTAATCCACCAATAATCCACAAATAAACCATCAGCAATCATCCAGTTTGAATGAAGATGTTTGCATCTGTTGTTCACTCAGCCTCATCCTAACTCCAACAGGAACTCATCTTTGCACCTCAACATTCGCGACCAGTGGCGCTGCACATTCAGAAGACTTTCTACTTACCGGCTACAATGCTTGCGCACGATGTATGGCTATTCTACTTTCTCTACAGACAGCATCAACTGCATGAGACAGGGCGTGTCAGTGAGTCAAGACAATGCCCCGCCCCTTGCACCCCTCTCAGTGACCCTACATGACCACGCCCCCTTGTAACCTTCTCAGCGACCCGACATGACCACGCCCCTTGCACCCCTCTCAGCGACCCTACATGACCACGCCCCTTGTAACCTTCTCAGCAACCCTACATGACCACGTCCCTTGCACCCCTCTCAGAGACCCCACATCGCCACGCCCCTTTTACCCCTCTAATCGACCTCACATCGCCACACCCCCATGCACCCCTCTCAGCGACCTCACATTACCAAGTCCCCTTGCACCCCTCTCAGAGACCCCACATCGCCACGCCCCTTTTACCCCTCTCAGCGACCTCACATCGCCACACCCCCGTGCACCCCTCTCAGTGACCCCACATCACCACGCTCCGTGCGCCCCTCTCGACAACCCCATCTCCGCCTTGATGTCGTGACCTGTTTACCACGGGAATCCCACCTCAATGTAAACCAGGTCACGGCATTCACCAAGCCCCCCCCCCTCCGCCCGCCACCCACCCCCTCAAGACGTTTTATCACAGACACGGCCGTGAGGATTGCTTAATAAGCCAACGCCAGGTCTCTGCCGGAGGTAACACAGTCGGGTCTTTATGAATGAAGCAACCCGCATAGGCAGAGGGGGTGCTTACCGTTTCATTGATAGTGTGGCAGGAAGGTCTATCGCTGATGTACGCGTTTATGCAGCTTCGCAGGCATTCAAGGGGCGAAAGGTCGCCGATAAACTGCCAAAGTTTGAACCGGTGCAATAGTGTAGGTGTAGGCGGCCACGCATGGGAGTCTGTCTATGTGTGCACCTGAGTGTTGGTTTAATTTATGTATGTACCTGAGTGTTGGTATAGTTTATGTATGTACCTGAGTGTTGGTATAGTTTATGTATGTACCTGAGTGTTGGTATAGTTTATGTATGCACCTGAGTGTTGGTATAGTTTATGTATGTACCTGAGTGTTGGTATAGTTTATGTATGCACCTGAGTGTTGGTATAGTTTATGTATGTACCTGAGTGTTGGTATAGTGTATGTATATACCTGAGTGTTGGTATAGTGTATGTATATACCTGAGTGTTGGTATAGTGTATGTATGCATCTAAGTGTTGGTATAGTGTATGTATATATTTGAGTATATTAATGGTGTATGCATGTACCTGAATCTTGGTATAGTGTATATGTATCGTCAGAACCTGAATCTTGGTATAGTGTATATGTATCGTCAGTACCTGAGTGTGTAGTGCTGTGCTGGATTTACCTATTTGCTAAACACGCTGTAGCTTAGGGCCGCCGCCTTCTTTCCTTCCACGGAATAATTTTTTTCGTTTGGCACTGACGTAGAATATCTGGACTTCAAACGGGCCCCCATATCTCAAATAGCTTAGGGCCCCATCAAGTCTAAATCCGGCCCTGGTGTAGTGTATGTATGACCTATGATTTCATGTAGAATTGTTTGGCGCCAGGCCTTACCCACCATTCGCCTTTAAACTGTGTTGACAATGGATCGTGGGTGGGAGGTATGTCCTGTTGATGTGTAGATAAATGTTGATATTTGGTTAATAGATAAGAGGTTGCTTTCAATTGTTTGCAAGGCGAAAGTGTTTTCTCAGGCATAAACCAGGCGTTGTTCACGTGTCGACGGTAAAGTTTTGTTGGTGTGGAGGAAATATGTTTAGGATGCGTATGCAAGGTGCTGTTGGTATGTAGGTAAAATGTGCTTAATGTTTAGGAGTTGTTGATGTTTAGGAAGAGTGTGCTTAATGTTTAGTTGTTGTTGATATGTAGTTGATGGTAAATTTTCTAGGTAATTCTTTTTCTAACTCTTTATTTTGTGTTTAGAAAATCTGCATATCAATCTCTTCAATTCTGAGTAATTTTGGTCTAGCTGCTGACGTAAAACAACTTATTTATATAACGTTGATGCTCTCATTTGACAAAGTCGTTGATGTGCCACAAAGAGCACGGTAACACATTGCAGGGGGCACGATCGGAACAAATTTAGAACCGCCTACAACACAAGGACGGTTAATATGAACCTAAAAAAGAACTGGGAAAGCCAGAATGGTTGAACATTTCTCAGGAAACGGACCCTGTCATTGAAACGACCTGACTTAAAAACTTAAATCTAAGTTTATATGTGGAAGTGAAACAAATAACCAGGAGATCAACTTCATGCCGTAAACTATTTATGAGTGTGAAATAAAACAAAAATACCAAACGTAGACCATCATTCATTAGCTTGAACCAATATACTTATTGAAAATGTGCTTAATCTCAAGCTTTGATCTTGATGTTATGAGCCTTGAAAGTTTATGAGCTGAAATTTTCTTAACTATTTCACTCCGTTTTAAAAAATGAATGTTATGAGCGTAAGGGCGTAAGGGTTTAGCAAATATGTTGTGACCAATTTTGACAGATGTGTTTAAGAAGTAATTGAGAATGTAAGTATTTATAAGGAAACGTTTGAGTATTTAAACATAGCTGTTGAAGTTATATGATATTACATCGACATCTGAGCATTTGTCCTCAGTTCTGAATTGTAAGTTGAATTAATCAGATCTGAATTGTAAGTTGAATTAATCAGATCTGAATTGTAAGTTGAATTCATCAGATGTAAAGTGTAAGGTTAATTCATCAGTTCTGAATTGCAAGTTGAAGTCATCAGATCTGCATTGGAAGTTGAATTCATTAGATCTGAATTGAAAGTTGAATTCATCAGATCTGAATTGTAAGTTGAATTCATCAGATCTAAATTGTAAGTTGAATTCATCAGATCTGAATTGCAAGTTGAATTCATCAGATCTGAAAGAGATGCTTGCTGATCAGTGTTTACGAATAGATGAAATGTTAATTTTATGACAGTAGATGCAAGTTCAAAGTAGGGGAGAAAATTTAATTGTGTGACTTACAATGTTTGGCAGTTAGTAGCCTCAAAGCTTTTTGTGCCACCCTGCAGTAACATGAAACTTCTCTGTTCTTTAGAGGTCAACGAAAGTTGACGAGAGTTTACACTCATCCTTTTTGATGTCATTTTAGTCTTTAAAAAAATTACAATTTGTGCGTAATATTTGAAAAACAACAGCTAAAATAAAAATACATGATTGACATTTAGGTATTGGGAAACTGTTCTTTCACATATCCACTTTCCAATAGACAAGAAGTATAAATATTTCGGTTACAATTTAAGAATACTAAATGGTTTTAATGCTTACGGTAATAAACTCAGCGTAGCAATATGGTGAAAGAGAGATTTTCCAAATGTTCATTGTTATTTTACGATAATTTAATCAACACATTAATGATTAAAGGAATAATACCGGAAGTGCAAGTTTTCATGATTATATCTGGTTCAAGGATTGCTTGCTAATTGTCAAAGTACAGTTGATAAGGTTGAATTTGTTTTTGCATGATTGTTTCACAAGTGATTCACAACACATCTGTTAAAACTTGTGGGTGATCTTCCTTTCTCTAACGGTGTTTTACGAAAAATTACTGTTCAATTTTGGTTAGCTTTTGGCGAAACCTAAAATTTTTATTCCGTTAGTTTGTATTGCAGTTGGCCAAAAAATACGACTTGTTCCCTGTAAAGAAAAAAATCTCAACTTTGGACATTACATCCTCCGTCAGTGTTCCCTCTAATGTTCGTTGGTCCGTGTTCAAAGTAAAAATAAAAAAAAATAAAAAAATATATATATAAAAACCTTTTTGAGCAAAGCTGCACAGCATTAATTTTTTGTTCAATATTTTACCAAATTTGCTGCGCGGTAACTCTAGACAGCCACGCAGCTTAAAAGGAAGATCTCCCTCCACCTCCACCACCCCTATTTTCCCCCACTAAGTCAATGATCGCAGTAAGGATATAAGCCCTATACTTTAAATAAAAGGTAAAAGGTTTAAAAGTTGAGCCAGCAAATTTAAACAAATTAATTAAATCTGGACGTGAGAAATTTAAAAACAAAACAATCCTAGCCGTTCACGTGACAGTGATGTCCCCTGGCTGTGCAAACAAAGTAGCCAACTCCCGCGGAACTGGTTATTCAGGGTGGTGTTGTGTCGTATCTAAGGTTGGGGGGGGGGCGGGTACGACGACGGTGTGGGAGGTCGGGGGCACATAATGACTTTGAGGGGTGGGGGTAGTTGAGTGTGGCGTCATTTCTGTTGAGAGAATTTCATTTTACATTGGACCGAGACATAAAAATGCAAGCTAACCACTTTCATTGCGCCAAAAGACAAAAGATACAGTAGACCAGTGCTTCTCAAAGTGGTGGTCCGCGGACCGATGCCTTTCCGTGGGCCATCCGCCGCCTTTACCCAGAAGTTAGCAAAAAAAGGCCAGAAAAAAAGGTCAGTGCATGGAAAATAGTGCACCGGTCCCTGGTGCAATGGAAAAATTCCTGCCGGTCCGCCATACTAAAAAGTTTGAGAAGCACTGAAGTAGACATCACTTATTTTCAAGTTGCCTATAACCAAACTGGCAAATTTGGTCGTCATCTATTCATTAGCTCGATGCTTTGTATATCTAACCTTAGGCCAGATTTCATCAAAGAATATCAATAGCTATACGAATTATTACATACGAACAGCGTATCTTTGTAATGCTTGAATGAACAAAGGTGACGTCAGTTGTTTTTCCACAATGGTAAAACTTTTTTTTCCTGAATTATTTGAAATATAAAAAAAAATAGAGGAACATAATAATTATTTAAATTGAGGTCTTCCAGCAACGAATGACTTAAAATATTGACCGTCACCCAATTCTCTGTTTCACTGACTCTTTATATACGATTCACCTAACAACTGACGTGCTAACCAAGTTGAGGTAACACGTCATTCAGTTGAGGTAACACATCATTCAGTTGAGGTAACACGTCATTCAGTTGAGGTAACACATCATTCAGTTGAGGTAACACGTCATTCAGTTGAGGTAACACATCATTCAGTTGAGGTAACACGTCATTCAGTTGAGGTATAACATCATTCAGTTGAGGTATAACGTCATCCAGTTGAGTAACACTTCACTCAGTTGAGGTAACACGTCATTCAGTTGAGGTAACACGTTATTCAGTTGAGGTAACACGTCATTCAGTTGAGGTAACACGTTATTCAGTTGAGGTAACACGTCATTCAGTTGAGGTAAAACGTCATTCAGTTGAGGTAACACGTCATTCAGTTGAGGTAACACGTCATTCAGTTGAGGTAACACGTCATTCAGTTGAGGTAACACGTTATTCAGTTGAGGTAACACGTTATTCAGTTGAGGTAACACGTCATTCAGTTGAGGTAACACGTTATTCAGTTGAGGTAACACGTCATTTAGTTGAGGTAACACGACATTCAGTTGAGGTAACACGACATTCAGTTGAGGTAACACGTCATTTAGTTGAGGTATAACATCATTCAGTTGAGGTAACACGTCATTTAGTTGAGGTATAACATCATTCAGTTGAGGTAACACGTCATTCAGTTGAGGTAACACGTTATTCAGTTGAGGTAACACGTCATTCAGTTGAGGTAACACGTTATTCAGTTGAGGTAACACGTCATTCAGTTGAGGTAACACGTTATTCAGTTGAGGTAACACGTCATTCAGTTGAGGTAACACGTTATTCAGTTGAGGTAACACGTCATTCAGTTGAGGTAAAACGTCATTCAGTTGAGGTAACACGTCATTCAGTTGAGGTAACACGTCATTCAGTTGAGGTAACACGTCATTCAGTTGAGGTAACACGTTATTCAGTTGAGGTAACACGTTATTCAGTTGAGGTAACACGTCATTCAGTTGAGGTAACACGTTATTCAGTTGAGGTAACACGTCATTTAGTTGAGGTAACACGACATTCAGTTGAGGTAACACGACATTCAGTTGAGGTAACACGTCATTTAGTTGAGGTATAACATCATTCAGTTGAGGTAACACGTCATTTAGTTGAGGTATAACATCATTCAGTTGAGGTAACACGTCATTCAGTTGAGGTAACACGTTATTCAGTTGAGGTAACACGTTATTCAGTTGAGGTAACACATCATTCAGTTGAGGTAACACGTCATTTAGTTGAGGTAACACGACATTCAGTTGAGGTAACACGACATTCAGTTGAGGTAACACGTCATTTAGTTGAGGTAACACGACATTCAGTTGAGGTAACACGTTATTCAGTTGAGGTAACACGTCATTCAGTTGAGGTAACACGTTATTCAGTTGAGGTAACACATCATTCAGTTGAGGTAACACGTCATTTAGTTGAGGTAACACGACATTCAGTTGAGGTAACACGACATTCAGTTGAGGTAACACGTCATTTAGTTGAGGTATAACGTCATTCAATCTACGGGAGTTGATTATGAGAGTATTAGGTGAGATAGTCTACGCTCTTGCCATAATTTTATTTTTGTTTGAGATAATTATACAAAATATAATGTTGGTTTCAAATTATATAGTTCACTGACAAAACCGCCCAGACAAATGGGCTCCGACATAACGCCCCCGTCAAAATGGCCCTGGACTACTAGATGGACTACTAGTAAAAAATACAATCAAATATTATATTCGTATTTTTACTTACCGATTCAGTGTCATGTATATAACGTAAATTTAAAACAAATTAAATGAAAAAACAAAACAAAAAACAAAACAAATCAGAAATGAAATGCTTCAGACCAATAACGTGACAGTTGTTAGAGTTTTAAAACTTTTATTAAAATTGTACTGTTGGTCCGTTCATCCGTGAGTCGGCCCAGGTCTAACTTCCAGCGGTCCCACTGAGCTTAATGTTTGTATACATATCCATCTCGTGACATGAACCAATCAGAATCAATGTATTCTATTTATTGAATTCTTAAAGTGAGTCAATTTTTGAACAGTTCTTGTCTACATTTCATATACTTCTATTGGTACATGTATTTAGCTTTACATGACAGCAGTGATCCACTTTGCCCTATGACAGCAGTGATCAACTTTGCCCTATGACAGCAGTGATCCACTTTGCCCTATGACAGCAGTGATCCACTTTGCCCTATGACAGCAGTGATCCACTTGGCCCTATGACAGCAGTGATCCACTTTGCCCTATGACAGCAGTGATCCACTTTGCCCTATGACAGCAGTGATCCACTTTGCCCTATGACAGCAGTGATCCACTTTGCCCTATGACAGCAGTGATCCACTTTGCCCTATGACAGCAGTGATCCACTTTGCCCTATGACAGCAGTGATCCACTTTGCCCTATGACAGCAGTGATCCACTTTGCCCTATGACAGCAGTGATCCACTTTGCCCTATGACAGCAGTGATCCACTTTGCCCTATGACAGCAGTGATCCACTTTGCCCTATGACAGCAGTGATCCACTTTGCCCTATGACAGCAGTGATCCACTTTGCCCTATGAACGCGTACAAAGATGATTGGAGTTCATTCACAGTAATCGACCGGAAGTAAAATTGAGTTTTTGTCATTTTTATATAACTTTTATTCAAATATCTTGTAAAATAATATTTGTAGAAATGTTCTCACTTTTCTATAAAATTCCTGCCAGACGATTTGGAAAGCACACTAATTTTAAAAAAAAATCAGGAACGCTTTTTATGTCTTTAAAATGTAAACTATCCAGATAGATGGAACATTTTCTTTCATTCTTTTTTCTTTCCCTTTCCAATGCGAACAAAAAAATGTTTATGAAAAGTTTTTGAAAAATTGTTTAATGGATTTCAATGTAATTTTATTGCAAAATTTGTTGACATTCCACCAGAAAGTGCACCACCATCATCTGGTCACCTAGTCTTCGATCTTCAGCTATTTTTAGCACAGGACACTAATATTTGTAAAGTCACAAAGTGTTTGTTCCCACCAAATACAATGCAGGGTCAAAGGTCATTATTGCTACATGCAACAACAGTCGCGTTTTCTGGTACTTTAGAAACAATACAATAAAAGAAATTTGAGGACGATAACACTGTTACAATCAAGGGCGTAGTCAGGAACAGTGAACCATATCACAATCAGTGGCGTAGATAGGAGCTGGGGCGGTCAAGGGCGGGACGAAAGTTTTCTCGCTTGAGTAAAAAGCTTGCACTCTTGCAGAAAATTCCGCCACTGCATACGCAGTACAAACAAAATTCAGCCCGGGGCGGACAGTCCTCTTCCAACGCCCAAACGATGGTTGAGGTTGACATCAAGTTGACTCAAATTAATTCTGTGATGTAAGGTGTTTGACTGAAAAAAAACAATTTGTGCGTGTAAAGTATGTATATAAGTTTTAAAAAAAAAGAGCCGGAGGTGCTCCATACATGATATATGTAAACCTCTCAAATAGCACATAAGAATCATAGGTCACGGTAACCATTGCATTTGCAGTATTTTTTTTTCCGTTGTTAGTTCTACCTGAAGCCATACAATTTCTACGTGGGCGCGATATTCAGGCCACAATTTTAATCGCCCTTCACCTTGAACATAACTACGCAATTTAAACGCCCTCCGCTCGCCCCCACTTTAAACATAATATCATACAGGAGCTGGTCTTATATAAACCAATAGGACACACACCTACAGGAGATGGTCTTATATAAACCAATAGGACACACACATACAGGAGCTGGTCTTATATAAACCAATAGGACACACACCTACAGGAGATGTTCTTATATCAACCAATAGGACATACACCTACAGGAGATGGTCTTATATCAACCAATAGGACACACACCTACAGGAGATGGTCTTATATAAACCAATAGGACACACACATACAGGAGATGGTCTTATATAAACCAATAGGACACACAGCTACAGGAAATGGTCTTATATAAACCAATAGGACACACACATACAGGAGATGGTCTTATATAAACCAATAGGACACAAACCTACAGGAGATGGTCTTATATAAACCAATAGGACACACACCTACAGGAGATGGTCTTATATAAACCTACTAGCCGGGTTACCCGGCGTCGCACGATTAAAATAATAGTCAACAGATTTTTAAAAAAAATATTTCAATTCATTCATTGAAAAACAATTTAAAAAATAAATTGAAATGTAATTAAAAATAAGTACATGTAATTTATATATTGCTTATATTAAGGCTTGTCGATAGACTATATTTTTGGTTTTTCCGTCTGGTGCAAAAATGAAAAGATTTGTTGGTGACCCAACTCTAGAACATGCCACATATAGCTGTCCGTGGGCAAAGCATGCTTCCTCAAGTACAATGCCTGCCACTTTTAAAGACTGTCCCTGTGCCTTGTTGATAGACATGGCAAATGCAAGCCTGATTGGAAACTGGAGGCGCTTGAAATCAAAAGGCATATCTGTTGGTATGAGTGGAATTCTTGGGATGAAGACATCTTCTCCTTTGGCGCAGCCTGTCAAAATTGTGGCTTCTATTACATGAGGTAAGAGATGCTTGATGCTCAATCGTGTTCCATTGCATAGTTTAGGGGGATCCAAATTTCTCAGAAGTATGATAGGAGCTCCGATTTTAAGTTCCAAGTTATGTGATGGCATATTAAAATAATAGTCAACAGATTTTTAAAAAAAATATTTCAATTCATTCATTGAAAAACAATTTAAAAAATAAATTGAAATGTAATTAAAAATAAGTACATGTAATTTATATATTGCTTATATTAAGGCTTGTCGATAGACTATATTTTTGGTTTTTCCGTCTGGTGCAAAAATGAAAAGATTTGTTGGTGACCCAACTCTAGAACATGCCACATATAGCTGTCCGTGGGCAAAGCATGCTTCCTCAAGTACAATGCCTGCCACTTTTAAAGACTGTCCCTGTGCCTTGTTGATAGACATGGCAAATGCAAGCCTGATTGGAAACTGGAGGCGCTTGAAATCAAAAGGCATATCTGTTGGTATGAGTGGAATTCTTGGGATGAAGACATCTTCTCCTTTGGCGCAGCCTGTCAAAATTGTGGCTTCTATTACATGAGGTAAGAGATGCTTGATGCTCAATCGTGTTCCATTGCATAGTTTAGGGGGATCCAAATTTCTCAGAAGTATGATAGGAGCTCCGATTTTAAGTTCCAAGTTATGTGATGGCATGCCAGGAGGATCTAATGAATTCAAAAATTCTGTTGGATAGTAAACAGCTTGGGCCGGATCTGTAACCGTATCAATAGATTTGTAGTTGTTTGAAATGCCTGGTAGAAAATTTTGAATTTGAGAATTGATGCTGTTGACACTTGAATTCTTTGGAGCAAGAATGGCCCTTTCGCACAACCACTCAGGATTTTTAAACTGGTCTTGGATGTTTGGAAAAACGGCAAGTTTCAACTCTTCAAGTGACTTTGCTACAGTGCAAAAATTTGATGGGAAAGAAACTGTTCCTGATGCTGGGTCTACCTGCCACTTTCCATCGCCAAGTTGAAGCAATTGATGTGAGAAGTAGCCTGCTGCATTATCTCCATGTAAATGGACTCTCATGTTGGTGGTCAGAGTCATTTTCTTGACCTGTTTCCACAGAGTTGAAGCTTTGAGGAAGGCATTCAACTCATCGCTTGGTGTTGACCTTGGAATGACAGGCAAAGTTTGTCTAAAATCTCCAGCTAATACCACAACTGTTCCTCCCATTAGTTTTGTGTTTCCTTTTAAATCCTGAAGAGTGTTGTTCAAGGCTTCAAGAGCTCGCTTGTGTGACATTGTACACTCATCCCAGACAATGAGAGAACACTGTTCTAGTACCTTGGCCTTTCCTGATCCTTTTGATATGTTGCAGGTTACATTCTCAGAATGGTTCATGTTCAAAGGTAACTTGAAGGCAGAATGAGCTGTTCTACCCCCGGCAAGCAATGTTGATGCTATGCCAGAAGAAGCAACGGCTAGAGCAATACCTTTGTCTCGTCTGATTGTAGCCAAGAGCAAATTGATCACAAATGTTTTACCTGTACCTCCTGGAGCATCAAGGAATATGATTCCACCTTTTTTTGAGGTAACCAGTTCTAAGATGTGAATGTAGGCAGCTCTTTGATCCTCAACTAAACGTGGTTGATTTTCTGAGACATAGGCCATCAATTCATTTGTGTTATAATTTTGTTCTCGTAGAATTTCACTATTCTGAAGATTGTTTTCATTTCTTTGAGGCGTTGGTAACCCAAACTGGTCAAGGTTCCTTCCTGACATTGATACACACAAATCCTCCAACAACATAAGACACCTTTTGTAAATCTCATTAGAGAACTCAATTAGCAGTGTTTGATTCTCTCTCTTGGTTTGCAACATAATGTCCTCACTCAAATATGTTTTAAATGTATCCCAGAGAGCAAGTGGATTAGAAACAGAGCATGTTGTCAGCAAAATTGAAAACAGATGTCTCAAACGGGTAGGTGATTGAGATGTACACGCCTCCTCCATGGTCAAGACCCAATGGTGATCGTTTTCTAGTAGCCCTTGCATTTGGCAAGCTTCCCTAAATGTAGCACACACATGACCATCAACAGTTTTTAAGTCAGTGTAGGATGTTGGTCCTCTAACAACATGAAGTAGCATCCTCAAAAGAAGCATTCTGCATTAGATGGTGTGAACGGTGTACACACGTCCAATGCATCTGAAGATTTTTATCCCTGGATGATATTCAACATCTGCTCCTTGTT